>JAPYYW010002235.1:0-21827 GCA_030522545.1 Cremastinae sp. A BG-2022a | reverse complement strand
GGTATTTCAGGATTTTTTTCCGTATCGATTTCATACTGAAAAATCCCGTCGAACAGAGGACTTGTGCAGAGTCGATTTTGGGCGTTAAAGGGTTAAGCAAGATTTATTGAAGTCTTGACTGGCTCGTGAGATTCGCACCAAAATTATCGTCGGGCTTATAATTTCGCGAACGACTGCGAACGCGATTAGTCGAGTGTGTGGGACGTTCTCGAAGATTGGTGAACGTTCCTTCGCTTGCACGACCGCGAGAAATTATTTTCTGAGACGTTTTAATCCACGATTTACAGAACTTTCAATATTACTCACAGATTAATAGATGTGACAATTTCGATCGTGATTTCAGTTTCGTAGAAATTTATATTCAAGAAGTTACAAGATATTCGCGGTAGAAAAAGGTACACGTTTAAAAATAAAATTAATGAAAATTGGGAGGTAACGATGACTGTGATAATGTTTGAAAGCATTTCAAAAGTGATTGAAAGTTCATAGAAAAATGTTTAAAAACAAAATTCAGACGTGAGGATGAATGTACATTTTTTTCGGAATAAATTGGAAAACGATGGAGCAAAATCTGGCTACAGTTCAAAAGAGATCGGAGCTACCTGGATTCGTTGAGTAAATTTTGTCACGATGAGAGTCGTTGAAAGCGTTTCAAAAGTGATAAAAAATTTGTATAAAGATCCAGAGAAAAAGTAAATGAAGACGCGAATAGTTGATGAATATTTAAAAAGAAAATCGATGCAAATTCAGAGGAAAGAATGAATGTAAATTTTTATCGAGAGCAATCGGAAAGCGATGGAACAAAATTTGGCCGAGGCTCAAGAGTGATCGGAGCTACGTGTGCCTCATCGATTCGTTGAGCAAATTTTGGCACGATGAGAGTCGTCTCGGGGAGAGTTCTTTCACGACGTTGGCTCGGAACTTTCGGTCCGAGTGAGCTTGTATTTTTTGGGCTCAAGCGATGATCTTCGCCCATGATTCACTTGGAGGACGAGAATTCCGAGCCGACTATTTTGAAATAGAATAGTGAGTCGTGCTCGTAGCGAAAAGTGCACCGAGAGAAAGACAGGGAGAGATGAATTCGCTTTAAATGAGATAAGAGAGGGAGAGAATGCGAGCGCGTTGAAAAAAGCAAATGTGACATTTAGTGGGATGTGGGGCAGATGCTGACGAACCAGAGCCAAACGAGCAGCAGCACCAGCAGCAGAGTCGCCAAATCCTCACAGAGGATTCTCACTTCCTCTTCCTCGAGTGAGATGAAGGCGAGCTCCATGAAGAGCGATCTCACCGAGCTCAAACGCGGCATTTCCGAGATGAAGAACATTTCGACCAATTTCTCGCAACGAATGAGGAACAGCATGGAAAATCTTGTTGACAGGTCAGTCATTGTGTTCAACATTTTTTTCTTATCTAAATAATATCAATTCAAACGATTACACGTACAAATTTACCCTTTAAAATATATACCTAAATTAATTCATTAATATTTACTTTAATAAATTACACGTAGAAATTTATACAAAATTATTTACGAAAACCCATGTAAAAATTTACACGTAGAAACTTTGATAAAGAAAAAACACTCGCAAAAATGATAATGTCTAAATGTTATAATGTGAAAATTTGACACAAAACTTTCGTACAGAAATGTATTTTAAACTTGTAAATATTTAGATATAATTGTGTGCGACTGGTGACCTCGTTGCTTTTGTTTTACGAGCCTTGAGCGTCTTCGAGCCTTGAGAGTGAATTTTTGTCTGGCAAGAAGGAAAAACTTATAATCTGGCGCGCGTTTCTCGCCTACTTAAAAATATTTTATTTCGACAGAGACGGAAGTGGTCCCGAGGAGAACGATTTGTCGGAGCCGCTGGTCACGTTTCCGGATCCTGAGACACCACCGCCCGTAACCGGAGCTGTTACGATATCTCCCGGATCGCCATCACAGCTGACGTCTCTAAATTCCCTCAACGATCTTCACAACATGAGTCCAACGCTCAGCATGTCCAATTTGCCAAGCATGTCCTCATTGCCCGCTGGTCAGGAAACCATGAAATTCGAGCAGAAAAAAATGACGAGCGCGTCAAAAACAAAAGTTGGTATCTTCATCCCCAAAATTTTATTTTATTTCTGCATATTTTTTTATATTTTTTTTTTATTACTCGTGCGGGAGAAGCGGCATCTTTACGCTCGCTGTTATGGTTGAAAAGTAGTTTATTAATTTAATTTAATTAATTAAATTAATTATTCTTTTAACGCGCAAATTTAGATAAAAAGAACTGCTGAAATATACTATTTTCAAACATTTTTTAAATGAAATATTTGTCTTTTGTTTGGTCAGGTCGTGACCGATGGTTTCAGCGCCGAAAAAGCAACCGCAAACAGCGCCGAGATGCGAGCCCTGCAAGCCGGTGACGTTTCTTACAAGGAACAGAGCGCAGCTACCGCCGCGAGGGCGCGAGTCGAGATGGACGGCGTTTCCGCGGAAAAGAGCGTCGCGTCGGCCAGAGTGAGTTCTATCGCAACATTATTAACGTTGAAATAATTTATGGGCATTAGGATTCGTCATTTTATTGAGAAATGGAGTTTCGGTGAAGAATCGAAGAAGAAAAAAAAGCATAATGGAATAAAAATAAGGAAGAGGAAAGATGAAAATATTTACGATGCGAGAGAAAAGTCGATGAACGCCCGGCTGAGTCACGAAGTCGCGTCGCGAGGGGCAACCCCCGGTCGATAAGAAAACAGATATATAAACCGAGAAATTGCGCCAGGGGCTTGCCTGCTCGGGCTGCCGCAGTACGCGATGGGTCCGCGGCTCGGACGTTTCATAAGGGTTTTTTACCCTGAGTCAAACAACAACTTAACGCGAAGCGATAACCCACTTTTGACGAAGAAAATTAATGTCGCGTCCACCACGGATTGCCTGACTATTGACGAAAAACAAATGGTACCTACACTTTTTTTTTAGAGAAGAAAAACAACAAGATTTTTAACAACTTATTCAGATGAATAATGAATAAATTTTTTGGATCATTAAATTACATGATATTTTTAATAAAAATTATAAAAACGAATTTGAGATGATTTTTTAGCGTTTGTAGGAGTGGTTTTCACAGCGTGAAGAAAATTCGCATAGTTCAAGGTCTCCGAGAGTTGCGCAGTGATCTGAATTTTGTTGAAGTTTGCGTTAGTTTGCTATTAATTTATTCGATCGAAGATTCTGGAATTGTATCGACGATTTACTCGATCGGTCATTCCCTCAGACTCGCAACAAAATATTGTTAAATGATTGAGATGGAACGAGAAAAAAAGATTCGTAACAACAGCTTTTCCTTCATCGCCTCATCCATTAAAAAAACGCCAACACTTTTCGTTTCTGCAGGAAGAAAAAAAAATACGTACCGGAAAGCGTCAATGTTCTAGAAATACACTCGCCTCTTTTTCCTCTTTCTTTTTCCTTTTCGAAAAGAAAAATATTTCTCAGGAAAGAATTCTTATACAGATAATTCTACTTTAATTTACTACGAGTCCGGATTACTGTTATTATTTAGTTCTTCGCCTCTTCGTTTGTTTCTCTAAAGTAAGCTTTGCAGTTTAAAGCAAAGCTTGAAAAAGAAAGAAGTTCAGGAAAGTTTATTTCCCTCGAACGTGTTTCTCTCGCTCGAAATATTTTTCACGCGCATTTTTTCGTGTCTGCAGGAACAGAGAAGCTTAAAGGCGGGTGATCTCTCGCACCAGGAGAGCAACAACGTGGCTGCCTCGTCAATGAAACTTCAGAGCGAATCTTTCACTTCGGAAAAGGTGAGTTGACACTCTCACAATTATTAATCTAAAAAAATTTTTTCACCCTTATTATTGGTCTCGTGAATTTATCGTTCTATTTACCCGATTAAAAAAATTTTGTAGACTGGACAAATATTTCTTTCCGATGTTATCCCAAACTCAAAAATATGCGAACGAGTAAGCAACGATGAGAGCATTTCTATTTTTTCGCGCGACCTGCTCGTCTCTTCCTTCTTGTACGTACACCGAGAGAGAAATAAATTTCGCGCGTGCATCAGCGAGAAAGAATATCGGAAAAAGGAGGAAAATTGAAATCGCGAGAACGAGAGAGAAAATTAGTCGCGACGCGCGTCGAAGCATCCATCTTCATTTGATATTCCACTTTGACAAATTTTATCACGCACTCGATGCACCGAGTCATCGTTTCCTTGTCTAAATTCCTCAATTCGCCTACACGTAATGTAATGTAACCTCGTAAAATTATTGAAAAACGTTCATTTATCTCCATGCGAATTAAAACGTAACTCGGAGCAAAGAAATATTGGAATCCATTATAATTATCACTATTATTATTTCCTTTGATGTATATTTGACGTGCATGTTTTTAGAAACATGAAAAAAATGGTGTCGATTGATTCACGAACAGTGTGAAACAAGTTAAAAAAGAATTTTCTTCGCGATGGACAAAATGTTGATGTTAAAATACGTAAAAAATTGATTCGAGATTATTCTCGATTATCCAAGCGTTTGCTGGCGTTATTTCAAATATTTAAACTCTCGTCTCGAAGCTCATAAATCAGATGTAACGCGTGCGGGGGAGTGTCGTGTTGTCTGACGCCAAATAACTCGGCACTGTCCGGGGTTAGCGGGGGGTACTCGATATTTTTCGTTTCTCATCCGTCGCCGGCTTCACGTTGACTCGGTAACGCCGGTGTATTTCCCTCACTCGTTTTCCCACCGGAGTTGCTTACGAGACGTGTAAACTGACCAGTCGCTCGTATCGTGCGAAAATCATTCTCTCAGCTACCCCGCGCGCGACCGCTCAGTTCGCTCACGGCCGCGCTTTTGATACGATCGTCCGGAAATTTTTTTTTTCCTTCGAATCCGCATCGTCGATCTTCCGTTTCCGGAATTTATCTTATGAGGAAGCACGCTTCATTGCGGAAATGGAGCCTCGACTCCAACATGGTTCGAATATTTCATATTTCATAGAAATAAAAATACTTTTTTCCAAAATTGTCACAGATTGAAAATTATTCGCATCCACGTTCACTTATTTTTTTTATTTGTTGTTATTTTAGAATTTCTATTAGAATAAAATACTTTTTTACGGTGCGTACGCGTTATAAAGATATACGCCGGATCGAGGATTTTAGAATTGCAGGAATTTCTTCGGTGGAATCGATCTCTTAGATAATCGTTATCATCGAAGTTGAGATAAGAATAAAAAAGTGTTGAGCTTAATACCCGATGTCCGCGGAGTTGAAGAATCCGATAATTGGACGTGATGGAAATACATGTGTGAGAATGATGAAAATTTGATTGTAGAAAGCAATGGCGGCTCAGCAGCAGAGGCAGACGGTATCGTCGTCGGGAATTTACAACCACGAGAAGCACATGGCGTCCTCGTCGCAGTCGAGCATAACGATCGCCTCGAAGGGAGTGACATCGAAGTCCTCGATGATAACGGCGGCGACGGCGGTTAACCAGCTGATGAACGGGATGCGTCCGAGCGAGGACGAGCTGCTCTCGCTCCCGTTGGACGACCTGGACCTGCTGTGCTCGAACTCGAATCCCCAGGACGTTGACACCGCGATCGCCAAGTATTCCGGATTTTTGAACAATTTCGTGGAGCGCCTGAAGTGCAACGAATCGACGAAGAGTGGAAAAGCTCCGTTACTGCTGAATCGAGTTAACGAGATTATTCGCAAGGCCTGGGCAGTCCCGACCCACGGGCACGAGCTCGGTTACACCCTGTGCAACACGCTGAGGACGCGAGGAGGGCTCGATCTGCTCATGACGAATTGCGTCGCGAGCGACCACGAGTTGCAATTCTCCTCGGCTCGTCTTCTGGAGCAATGTCTGACGACGGAGAATCGGGCACACGTGGTGGAAAACGGTCTCGAGAAGGTCGTGAACGTAGCCTGCGTTTGCACGAAGAACGCAAATTCCGTCGACCACTCGAGGGTCGGGACGGGGATCTTGGAACACCTGTTCAAGCACAGCGAAGGTACGTGCAGCGACGTAATCAGGCTCGGAGGGCTGGACGCGGTTCTGTTCGAGTGCAGGAAAAACGACGTCGAGACTCTGAGACACTGTGCTGGCGCTCTCGCGAATCTGTCGCTCTACGGTGGCGCCGAGAATCAGGAGGCGATGATCAAGAGGAAAGTTCCAGTTTGGCTGTTCCCTCTCGCTTTTCACAACGACGATAACATAAAGTATTACGCTTGTCTGGCGATCGCTGTCCTCGTCGCGAACAAGGAGATCGAGGCCGCGGTCCTCGAGTCCGGAACGTTGAATCTCGTCGAGCCGTTCGTCACCTCGCACAATCCCTACGAATTTGCTAAATCGAATCTCGCTCACGCTCACGGACAGAGCAAAAACTGGCTGGAGCGTTTGGTGCCCGTACTGAGCTCGAAGCGCGAGGAAGCGAGGAATTTGGCCGCGTTTCACTTTTGCATGGAGGCCGGGATAAAGAAGCAACAGGGTAATACGGAGATATTCCGGGATATCGGGGCGATCGAGCCACTGAAAAAAGTCGCGAGTTGCCCGAACGCCGTCGCCTCGAAGTACGCGGCCCAGGCGCTCAGGCTCATCGGCGAGGAAATTCCTCACAAGCTGAGCCAACAGGTGCCCCTCTGGTCGACCGACGACGTCCGAGAGTGGGTCAAGCAGATCGGCTTCGCCGAGTACGCGAATAACTTTGTAGAGTCGAGGGTCGACGGGGATCTTCTGCTGCAGCTGACCGAGGACAATCTCCGGGAGGACATCGGACTCACGAACGGAATAAGACGTCGGCGTTTCACAAGGGAGTTGCAGAATTTGAAAAAAATGGCCGACTACAGCAGCCGGGACACCGGAAACTTGAACAGCTTTTTGCAGCAGATCGGCATAGAATTCTCGATCTACACTTATGGAATGCTGAACGCCGGCGTTGATAAGGAGAACATAAGAAATATATCCGAGGATCAATTGTTGTCCGAGTGCGGAATAACAAACAGCATTCACAGACTCAGGATTCTCGACGCGATTAAGAATGGACAAACGAATTCGTTCAGCCCGGGCGGACTCGACGAATCGCCCGACAAGTCGCTCGACGTTTTCGTCAGTTATCGACGATCGAACGGCTCCCAGCTCGCCAGTTTGCTCAAGGTGCACCTCCAGCTCCGAGGATTCTCCGTTTTCATCGACGTCGAGAGACTCGAGGCTGGCAAATTCGACAACAATCTTCTTCAGAGCATCAGACAAGCTAAACACTTTTTACTTGTACTGACTCCGAAAGCGCTCGACCGATGTACACACGACACAGAGTGCAAGGACTGGGTTCACAGAGTGAGTTTTTATTTTTATAAATTGCCTTTATCGACGTTGTCATCTCGTATTTCTTTCATGGAAATTTTTTAAATATACTTTATGAAAATTTTTTCCAGGAAATCGTCGCAGCATTGCAGTCTCAGTGTAATATTATTCCAATAATTGACAACTTTCAATGGCCCGAACCCGAGGAGTTGCCCGAGGACATGCGAACGGTCTGTCACTTTAACGGCGTTCGATGGATTCATGACTATCAAGACGCCTGTGTAGACAAACTAGAAAGGTATACTTTCTTCGCATCTTCATTTGTTTGTGTTGTCAACATTTTTCCCCCCTTTTTTTTAAATCCACCAACTGATATTTGTAATTTAAAAATGCAGGTTTATGCGTGGAGAAATACCAATGCGTTCGGAACTATCGAGCGGACTTCCTCGTGGTATCGGATCGAAGGAAGTCACGACGCCAAGTACACCGGGAAGCACGAACATGCGACAGCCACCGAATTACCAGCGGATGCACAGCAACGAGAGCCGAGGCAGCGACAAGGATTCTACGAATGGTAGAGATTGACTAGAGGGCCCGCCCACAGCCATTCCAAGCAGGTCATTATTTTTACCATAATTCTTCACAGACCTTCACGCACTTCGTTACTAAAATCGTGTCTCTCGAATTAATTCATTCGTAAATGTTTTATTTCAAGCAGCGAGGAGTGATTATCGAAGCAAAGCAAAAATATTAAATAAAACTAAGAATAAAACGAGAACCGATCGGAAAAATCGAGATTCGGTTGTGAAGAATAGGTCAGTCAAGGACAAATTCAAAATTTCGTTGTTGTTTGGTCATCGTTGCATCAGTGTTGAATAATGTCCCACGTTCGAGTCGTATCCCATGTCGTGTTTCGGAGGACTATTTTAAATTTCGAGCATGTTCGCTCATGGAATTGGAGAATATTATTGTTGTAGCGATTGATGTTAATTTGTTGCTGTCAGTGGAATGGGCATGCTTACGATATTGTAAATACAGAAAAATGTTACGTAATCTTTGAAGATATTCACTTAAAAGCGATACTCTGTTTTAGGCTTCGCAAATCATCGAGTCCGTCCCATTGGCTGATGAGCATGCCACCGACATCGCCGCGTCTGAAATTCGTTCACACTCATCCGGGTCGAAGTCCGATACCCCGGCGGCCGCCTCGACATCCGTCGTCGCCATCGGCTCGCTCGCGTTCCCTGGAGTTGATCGAGCAGCCAGAGAACAAGTGTGCGAAACCACTGAGAAAACCCGAGTCGTTGCCGCGTCCGAGATCGCGGAGTCTCGACGGTCTCATCGACGACGACGGTCTCATCGAGACGCCGGAAAATGGCTCGAAGAGGACGCAGAGCTCGTCGGAAGAAAAACTAACGAGCCCGGAGGCAGCTAAGCGAGAAAGCTCGTTCGACGAGAATCGCTCGAATCCGATGCCAGTACCGAGGGCGCGAGCCAGAATTTCTTCCGTTAAATCGAACGAGGCAGCTAACGCGTTGTCGACGAGAATTTCATCGTCTTCCGAGGATTCGACGGAGAAAAGGAATTCGGATGATTGTCGAGTTCGCGATAACAACGAGGATTCGAAAACCGTCGGTAGCGTCGATGATTCGGAGACTGGAGACTTCTGTGATAAGGACGAGACGAGATCTCAACAGGAGGAGAACGACGATTCGAAAAGTTACGATTCGTCGTTGAAACACATAAAGCCATGCACGATGCTGAAAGCCAAAAGCTGTGGTGCGGGATTAGACGGTAATGATATTTTTTCGTTAAACGAGTACAACGAGCGCGATACAGATACAAATAATTCGCGCAAAGATATGAACTCTCAGGTGCAAGGAGGCTCCCTGCTCTCCTTGCACGCTACGGGCACCGCGGACCCAAAGAGAAAACGGAATTTTATGAATAAGTGTGTTAACAAGGTCAGATCTCTGATGAAAAAATAATTTCGTTTTCTTCGGAAAAAAAAGTGATACAGACTTATTGCTATTATTAAATTTTTACACAGAGTACTAAATGAAACCAAGTGCTTTAACGACAAAAAGTACGACGAGAATTAAAAAATCTTTTTCGAATTGATTAAGAGCTTCTTCATCAAGTAAAAATTAAAAAAAAAACCATAAACTAAAGCTCCGCAAAGATGAGGTAACTGAAAATATTTTTTCAAATGTACAACGACTGGCAGCATCAAGTGGATGTCAACATGTGTGCCTGAGCTAAAGAACTTCACGATGTTTTTTGTAGATATTGATATTCGAAAATTTATATAACAAATAGGCAGCTTTCACAGGTGCTTTTTATATCTGTTTAAAATATGTATTATAGCGTCCATACGTACTAAGCGTTATATCCGTACTTGTAATCAGTTATTTCTACTTTTTCGTTTTTAAAAAAATATTTTAATCATCTATAAATTATTTTATTTGAACATTATAATTGTCCTGATGGATTTCTTGTCGCAGCTACACTGACAATTTACAATTCGGGATCATCAAATTCCCATTTGTATTTTAGACATTCGATAGATTTATGAACACATTTTTATTGTAATGTATTAGACAATTTTTGTTGGAAAAAGCTTAATATTACGTTATTTTAATCTTATTAATATCATAGGAATATATACACTATTTACACTATTTAAGAACCATTATTCATATTTTACCAAAGGTTCATCATAGTGGAAATGAAATTTTTATTCTATTATGTCTCCGTAAACGTTGTTTGGCTAATTTTCTAGAAAAACGAAAATAAAGAAACGAGGAAACGAGTACAAATTTTGTCAGCCCTTTTCACACTTTTTTCATTGTTCAAAAATTATTATTAGGACAATTTTTGTAACCCGTTAGTCATTTTTATATCATACATACGCTTCAATTTGAAGGAATCTTAATCTTACAGTTACAAAAATATTGTCAAATTCTAATATATGCCTCATTCTTTTTTACGCTGATTTAATGTCTAAGAGTAGGATGTTGCTCGATTTTTGGTTCCACATCGTTTTCCATATGTAAATAAACATTGAACAAAAATATCAACACCATACTCAGTGTTTCGGCGATCATAAATTATTTCACAAAACAATATTATCGATTGATCACATCGTCTCGTCCTCTCAAACGTCTCATGAGAATCATGTCGTTTTGCATCAGGGTTACGCGTTTAGCATGGAAAGTGAGCAAAACGGCATCTTCAAAAAATTGTACAAGATACATTTCAGCAGATTCTTGAAGTGCTTCCAGTGCAGAGGCTTGTATTCTGATTGAAAAAAAAATTTTCCCAATTTGTACAGTTCCTTTCTTTTACTAAATTACTTTAGTATGCTAAATTGCTTTTAATTTGTTATTTGATCATATTTAATAGATTTTTTTTTATGCATAAAATAAAAAAAGAGACTTACCTCTGTATTCCTTGGGCAGGAAAAAGGTCAAATATTATTTCTCTAACTAATTTTGAGAAGGGCAGTTTGGGAATCAACAATTTGGTAGTTCTTCTCAAGTATTTCACTTCTTGGAGTGCGTGCATTTTCCTTTTTACGCTCCGCCTATTGTTTACCAGGACCTGAGTCTTGAAAAAAAATTTATATAATTATAAAATATTCGTGCAAAACTATTTTTTTTTCTTTTTAAGCTATACAACTCAAGAGGTGATCTTTTGAATGAAAATTCAAATAGATGTTGAATTTGGAGCAAAAAAGTTATATTCAACTTACTCTGCTGGATTTAGCTTCAACGTTAGACGATTTTTCGGACGATCCAGATCGTGCCGACTGCGATCTGAGAACACGTTTTTTTAATTAAACAAAAGAATGTTGAGATAAAAAAAGTAAAAAGCTGAAAACTTGGTAACCATAACCTACAAACCTTGCTTGTGACTTCCGCCGAACCATTTTTGTAATTTTTTAAAATAATAATGTTTGAAGCAAGTACAATTCGTACTACTTGAAAAATACAATTTTGTCACCGATTCGAACCTTCGCTTATAACGTCGAGCTTAAAATCCATTGTTTATACCAAACTGCAGTAAACAAATGCACGCTTGACACTCAACTCACGCGTCAGTAGAGTTCTTTTCCCGCGCAAAAAGCGAGAAGTGCGCAGGCGCGAAGTTTGTGCATTTTTTCCGCCAATTTCAAAAAAAATCTACCTTATTTAAATTATTTATAAGAGGCAAAAAAAACTAAAAAATTTTTCGAATTTTTGTAAATCCATTAAAAAATATATTTACAATAAAGGACAAAATTTGTTTACAGATAAAATACAACTCAGTATAATACAAAATCTGTAATATTATATTTAATCATGACTTTGTCACTGCTTGGACAAAAGTGATTGCACTTTGTTAACACACACGCCGACTAGGTTCTTTTTTCGCTTTGACGTTTTATCGCTCGTCGTCGTTTCCGAGCTGTCAAGCGATGGAAGATCGTCGATAGAAGGTAAACTGAGACTTAACGAAACTGACTCTGTCATCGGTTCCGTTTCTTTTGCAGCTAGCTTTGCCGATTTATCCTTTGCTTTCTTTGGCCAAAGAATTAATTTTTTCGTTTTACTGGTTTTCATCGGTTTTTCCTGTGAAGTTAACGTGCTGAGAACACCGTTTATTTTTTTGGACGAGTCGACCGAAGTAGATGGAGACTTGACATCATTCTCCGGGCATTCTGAACGCTTTTTGTCTTCAAATTCTTCTCTCTTCGGAAGATTTGATACGTTTTGTGTAGGTAGCAGGCTGAAAAAAAATTCTTTTTTGCCTTCGAAAGTTCTAAATATATTTAATTCGTTTTTCTTACCTCTTTGCTTCACTGTCCTGAGCGATTACTTGAACACACGCGTGAAGCCTTCCCCAAAAATCATACAATCCATTTTTGCTGTAATCGAGTATGAACTGATACGCCAATTGATGCGGCAATTGACACTTTTTGTACAAACACGGAATTATTTTCCTTTGACCAGTTCCTGGAAAAAAAAATGTTTAAATTTGTAAATTAAATTTTATTTTAAATTTTCCATTATTAAAATACGTATAATATCAATAAATTACTGATTACTAATTACCAATGCCAACAGCTTGGGCGAAATTTAAAAAGAATGTGTTTGCAGAACTTTTGAGAAAATCGGGAGATATCACAACGATTAGCCTGTTACAGCGTTCAGAAATAAGTTGCATAACTGCTTCATGCTCAAATGGTATGCCTCCCATCAGGTCTCGGTCTTTCAAGCACAACTAAATTATCGAAAATAAAAAAATTATGAGCAAATAATTATTCTCTCAAATGGATGAAGCCAAAGAATTTTGACAACCTTCAATCCACGTTTGTCTTCAAGAACATTTATCATTTCTTTAACAAATTCCATATCTTCTTCTGCATATAATACAAAGGCATCGTAACACTGATTTTCCATTCCTTGTCTTACCCTGTACAGATCATCTAAGAAAATTGTAATCAATTAATTGAAAGAATGATTTATAAATTAAAAAAGAATCCATTTTTCAAAATCCTACCCATAGTCAAGATTTTCTTTTCTACATCCGCCTGAACTGCTTCTACCGAGTTTTTGCATTTTTCAATTCTTTGAAAATACAGTTCAGCATCTCTTTCTGGAAAAAAAAGTGGATTATTGCAATTTTTTTTATAAATAATGATACATCTCTTGATAAAACTTACCCATCAAAGAGCATGTGTCATCTACCACGTCCCATCTATCGATTTTGCTCAACATTGACTGAAAATCTTTTACAGAGGATGAAACATTGGTTTGTGCAAATGTCAACAATTCTCCAGTGGGATTGGAATGTGAGGAAAAGGATGGTATTTTTTCGCCATCCAAGTCCCACAGGTGCGCAAGACCTCGCCAATCTCTAAAAGAGTAATAAAATGTAAAGATAAAAAAGTAATCATAAGAAAAAACACATTTTGTAACATGCATCGCGAGACACGAATATTATGTAGGTTACATTATTTCTTAACGTCAAAAATTTTTTTTTTTGTCACAATTTGATAAATAACCTTGGCAAACCATCTTCAGTCAGTAGCCACTTGGTCGGATTTAAAAGTGTAGAAACGAGTATTTTCGTATCGATTGACAGAGCAACAAGTGGAACCTTTGACAGGTCGGCCATTTTTATTATAGCACGTGCGTCCACTTTACTGGCAGGCAACCGGAGAAGGGCGACACTAGTGGCAAAAACTGTAATCAAAAATCATCGAAAAATTATTGAGGTCGTCGTTTCTTCTGTCTCCATGCACAATGGCGATAACGGCAGCCTGTCAAACGTCCTTCTCGCATTTGACAGGTTCCCCGTGAATAGTTCGCTCCTCCTAAATTCATAAATAAGCTCCGAAAAGTAGAACCATGCAAATTCTAATCGACAAAAAAAGGAAAACTGGATCATCGGAAAAAATTACATGAGTCCGTGTAAAACTGACAGCGAGTCGGACAATGAAAAAGCATTGTGCTCCGTGAAAATCACAACTCTACGTTGTTAATTAGCTGATAGAGGTTGAGAAAAGAATACTCAGCTGTTTACCACGAACGACTAAAAATCCCGAGTCTCGTGATGATTTTCACTCGAGGAATCTCTCGCTGGCTATTTTAAAAAAGTGTTTTTGTTTTTTTTTTCTGATTTAAAATCAATTAAACAAAATTATGTTTAAAACTGAGGAATCAGCGAGGGACAGTTTCCTTCAGCAAACAAAGGCTGCACGAGAGGAACGCGCGCAAGAAAAATGCAAGGAGGATGCTGTAGTCTGTATACAAAAAAATGTCAGAGGCTGGCTAGCAAGGACAAAATTTTCTAAAAAAATCTTGTGAGTACGACATCAGAGTATAATTGACCAAGTTTCATAATTGTTTCAGCAATGTCACATCGACAATCTATTTTTGTTTGTAGAAATGAATTTGACATTCACTTTCCGGATGAAACATCAACCAAGGCTCGTACGGACCTAAAACCGGCTCTGCAGGTATACAGAATAGTTACACGTTTTCTAAGGGTATTTAGAAAGGAGCGTGACCAAACGAGAATAGAAAATTTATGTAGGTGAGTAAACAAACATAAATAAGTAATATATTTTTCATTATAAAAGT
Source organism: Cremastinae sp. A BG-2022a (assembly GCA_030522545.1). Lineage (NCBI taxonomy): Eukaryota > Metazoa > Arthropoda > Insecta > Hymenoptera > Ichneumonidae > Cremastinae sp. A BG-2022a. Next base: position 7,398 of record JAPYYW010002235.1, on the reverse strand, counting down.
ATTACTGTAAAAAATGTATGTATTACTGTAAAAAAATGATAAAAAAAGCAAATGTTACTTTCAGATATCTTGTTAAATCTTTAGACTCGGATTCTCTAAAATTCTCATACATTGGAGTAGCTCTGAGAAAGGAGTACAACATATCATGGATATCTCAGGTGAAGACAGTTCTGTATCACTGTATGACAGGACTGGATGGATTGAGGCCAGAAATACCGGCGGATCACAGATCGGTCTTGTTGAGATTGCACACACTCGTAAGTTTTACGTCGTCAGGCACGTGGGCCGTACAGAAGGTCGAGGGAATGGAAAAACTGGAGGCTGGAATGAAACAGCTCTGTGCCAATATAATGGGACATCTAGTCAACAATGGATTTTATACGGTAATGCGTACACTGCTGGTGAAGGGATTGGGCAGAAAGGACATCGCGTTGGCCCCGGTCGCGCTGTCCGCGGCGGTCAGTCTCTCGCTGCGCCCTCTTATTTCTTCCAAAATGTCGGACAAGCTCGTTTCCCTCTTCCTCATAAATATCTTCAGCGTACCTGCTCTCGTTTATCACCTGAATCTAAACTCGCCGGAGTGTATAACGTCCTTCCTGAGTCACGGGCTTTTCGCTCGTTCGCTCGAGCTCTTGAATTCTGAGCAGAATCTTCGAATAGTGTTCAACGCTCTGGAAGGGAGCTACGCCCTCTGCCTCCTCGCGAATCTCATTCAATTGGCGAACATCGAGAGGGACGAAGTTCTGCGCGATCTCTATTTTCCTTCGTTCACATTCGTCGCTACGAAAGTTTTGGAGGCCTGTCAGCAATACGTCGTTGCGAAACAGAGCAATTTGACGTATTGGCATCCGGTGCTCGGTTGCTTCGCGCAAGCCGTCGATTCTTATCTTCACGGAGCAATCGACTATACGAAGAGTCAACTGACGCATCTGTGGAAAGGGAAGATAGTGTCCCAGCTTATCGGTCGACCTCTCCAGGAGCTCGTCGAGAAGGAAACCCCGCCGCAGCAGCCGGAACAGCAGAGCACCTCCGTGGGGACGAATATCTTCCGGAGAGCCTTCCTGGAGGCACGCACCAATCGGAACAACAGTAACAAAAATTATCGGAAGCTCTCGAGTCCCGAGACGACGAAAATCGCGTTGATCTGCTCTCTCTACCAGACGGCCTTTCACACGCTCACGGAAATGAAATCCGACATTTTAACCGGACTCTGCTACAAGGATAGAATCTTGTACGACATGTGGTTATTCCTGGGGACGCTGGGACCACACTGCGGGTTAAAGGCGTTTCTCGACCTCCTCGCAGCGAACACAAAATGCACAGCCCCGGAATTCCAGATGTTAATTCTCTTCTGCGACTGTATGACCCATTACGTAACGATATTCGACGACATGGAGATGTACGAGCAGCAAGACCCTTTCAAGCTCACGGATTTCGTAACAATGTCCTACTTCCTCAATCAATTCCTGTACAAAGCGGTACTGAACAATCTGTTCGACGTTAAGAGCGTCTCGAGCAATCCACTGTTCACGTCGCTGCACACTCTGCTCATGGCCATTTATCGACGAGACTGCAGGAGAAGCTTTTGCCCCGAAGGACACTGGCTCGCGAAAGAGGTCAGAGTTTCCGGATTCCTCGCTGACCTGGAAAAGGGCAGACGAGGAGCCGCTCTCCTCCTTGCGAAGATGCCTCACGTTATACCGCACTCCGAGAGAGTTGTTCTATTTCGGAAGCACATCGCGGATGAGAAAGCTGTTCTCGGATTGACCGAGAGCGCTTGCAACAGTCCGCCATCGACTCTGATCGCTGTTCACAGGTTTTTATATTTATCTCGTTACGATTTAACAAACTCGTCAATTACACGATAAAGTACAAATTTTTTGAGATTTTTTTTTATCCTCTGTTTGGTTTAGTCTATCGAATTTTAATTTTTCATTCTCACTTCGTTGCAGATCACGCATCGTCGAGGACGGCTATCGTCAGCTGGCGATGCTTCCACCCCAGGCGCTGAAAGGAGTTATTCGGGTACGTTTCGTGAACGAGCAAGGATTGGACGAGGCGGGAATAGATCAGGACGGGGTGTTCAAAGAATTTCTTGAAGAAACGATAAAACGAGTGTTCGACCCTTCGTTGAATTTGTTCAAAGCAACGAGCGAAAATCGATTGTATCCGTCCCCAACCTCGTGGATGCAGGAGAATCATCTGCAGCTTTTCGAATTCGTCGGCAGAATGTTGGGAAAAGCGGTCTACGAGGGGATTGTCGTCGACGTTCCCTTCGCCTCGTTCTTCGTATCCCAATTTTCCGGGCAGGCCGGAGGCGCGGTTTACAGTTGGCTCGACGAGCTCGCATCCCTCGATCGCGATCTCTATCGCAGTTTGACCCTGGTTAAACACTACGAGGGTGACGTCAGTCAGCTCGAGCTGACTTACTCACTCGACGAGGATGTCATGGGAAAAGTCGTGACTCACGAACTCAACCACGGCGGTCGAGCTCAGCCTGTTACCGATCAGAATAAAATAAATTACATTCACCTGATGGCACACTTTAGAATGCACGGACAAATAAAGAATCAGACCGCTGCGTTCATCAAGGGCTTCCGATCGATCATCAATCCAGAATGGCTGTCACTGTTCTCCACTCCGGAGGTAAATTTGATTCTTTTGCATCAAACTTTTCTCATTCGATGTTTCGTATTTTTCTTTTTTTTTTTAGTTCACGTATTTATTTTACGTTGTTTTTAGCTTCAACGATTAATCTCAGGCGATAATGTCCCCATCGATCTTCGAGATCTGCGAAGACACACTCAATATTACGGAGGTTTTCACGACAGTCACAGAGTCGTCTGTTGGCTCTGGGACATTCTCGAGTCGGATTTCAACGAAGAGGAGAGAGGATTGTTCCTCAAAGTAATGGATAATTTTTAAAAGTGTTTTGTCAATCGATACGGATATTTATAAGATATTTATGATTCTCAGTTCGTCACGAGCTGCTCAAAGTCGCCGCTTCTCGGTTTCGCGTACTTGGAGCCACCTTTTTCCATAAGATGCGTCGAGGTTGGCGATGACGAGGACACTGGCGATACGATTGGCAAGCTATTTTGTTTCCTTTTTATTTTTTATTTTTTACTTTCATGGTAATTAAATTTCATGTGAAATTTTATTTTTTTTAGGCAGCGTTATAAGAGGATTTTTCACAATTCGGAAGAAAGATCCGCCGAATCGATTGCCTACATCTTCAACTTGCTTCAATCTACTCAAGTTACCAAATTATCAGAAAAAAAGTACGCTGCGTGAAAAGTTGCGTTACGCTGTAACGAGCAACACAGGTTTCGAACTTTCGTAAAATTGATCACTCGAACAATACGCTATAAACTGAAATAAATTATTCGCCGGATGTTTTGATAAAATCCAAAATTATCGTACAAATGCAGATTTACGAGGAAACAAATTTTAACGGGAAAACAAATTACCGAGTGACTTGAGAATAATTCGAATGAAGAATAATTGTGAAAATTTACAGATTTACGAATATTTTTACAGCAGATAAAAATTCCGCGTTCGATCAAATTTTTTCACGGATAAAAAAATATAAAATCGATAAATATTCAGAGAGCGGATTCAGCGAGAAGTCTAAATATCAATCGGATGTTGATAAAATATTATTTTTGAAAGAGGGTGGCAAATTCGTCGCGCTTGTACTGGAAGGAGCAATTAAGCGAAGGACCAAAGATTACAAGGACAAAGGAAACGGGACGAGTGCACCGAAAAGCTTTTGTAAATTTGCTGGCTTAAATGTTGCATAATGTTTTATACTTTAGGTATGTGTAAATTGTTGATACACGATTAGATTGTCGAACTTGCGTGAAGACGTCGTTCGGATCTCTTGACGCGAAAATGAGATTTAAAAGACTAAATCGAGTCTAATTTTCGATGAAACGACAATCGTGAGGAATAATCGAAAAAAAAGGAAAAATCATGTCACTCACGAAGAATAACGAACAAATCGGTAGTATAAATGTGTAAATAAATAATTGTTTGGAAAACAACGCGAGAAACAAAGATCGTAACGATCGATACAAAATGGCTGTTAACTAATTCCAAGAGTGTAGAATTTAAAGAATTATAAATAAAAATGTAATTTTGTTCCGTCACAAAGTGCGAACAATATTTCCTATCTTTCATTCTGCAATCTGTAACCAAAAGTATACATTTTTTTTTCGTTGGACAAGATTCAAACGAATATTTGCGCGCTTTGAAAGTAGTTGCGTATCGGGTCACGAGATGGCGATGGCGCGTCGCGGCGCGCGCAGCGAGGAGAGTTAGCGAAAGCGGCGCTCTCGTCTACGCTCGGCAGTGGCCAGCGAGCCTTGGCTGTGTTTGGATGTGTTTCTGGGTCTCCTTTTTCCCCTGTGTGCGAGTTACTCTCTCCGACCCCATCGCGAAATAAATCGCGCGAGGTAGGCGGCGGGTGAGTCTCTCTCCGGGCCCCGCCACAGAGCCAAACGGCAGCACAACAAAAAGACATTTGGCTCGAATCGGAGGAAAAGGAGCAACTCTCGAGGAAACTTTGTCTCGCGGGGGGGCAACAAACGAACAATCGTCGTGGGGCACGAAGTGCGTGCGTAAAAATCGCGTGTCTCTACACTATTCTCTCCGTTGTGTTTTCCTTCGGCGCGCGTGTGTGTGTGTATATATATATCTCGACTGGCGCGCGTGTAACACACAACGGGAGGCCAATACTCGATACGCGAGCTCCGAAACGCAACGAACTACCAAACAAAACGAGGAATTTTAAATAAATGTTATTTATAAGCGCAAAGTGATCGTACGTGTTCGTAGATACGAAGGATCGTATGTACGAGATTCGGATACGGTAAGCGTCGACGCGCGCCCGGGATTCGCATTATCCGCGAGCGACGAAATAAAACGCCGAATAGGACGCCCAAGATTTTTGACCTGGCCAAAAAGAGGAGAAAGAAGAGCGTCGAGCTCGCAAGAGCGATCACCGAACCAGCCTAGGACTTGCTGCTGCTCTCCACTCGTTTCGCGAGCACGTCCGCATTGCCTTCCACCCTCCCCCCCCCCTCCCAACTCGCCTCCTCCACTCATCATTATCTCTTTCTTTTTTTCTCCGTACTTATTCGACTATTTTGGCCAACGCGAGTTCGACGTTTCTCCTCGTCAAATAAACATTTATATCCCGATTCTCGACCGATTCGTGTAATCTTGAAAACAAATTTGGGCTTTTCCCCACCTCCCTCATTAATGACTCGATGACTCGTGGACGCAGAGATGAGGACAGAATAAAAGAGGACTACCAGCTGAGCGATTGTCCGTCGAGATCTCCCTCTCCTTGGCGCTGCACACAGTGACAACAAAGACGAGATAACGAACGATGATTGAGAGGATATAGAGAAACGAATTCGAGGGGAAAAACAAAGGAACGTCGATAAAAAGAGCGTCGTGAGGCACGAGATACGCAAAGGGGGTTGAATCTTGTCGGGAAAATATGATTAAACGAGAGCACGAAAACACAAGAAAGTAAGAGAGAGAGAAATTTCGAAAGAGAGGGAAGCCAAGACCTAACCTAAATCGTGCTCGCGCTATCGACTTGTGACGAAATTATTTCGCACTGATAATAAAAACGCGCAATTGCGTCTTTTCCAGGACCAAGTTATCTCGGTCTCGGAAAATCTCTTCCCAAGGCATAAACTTCCAATGAGTTGATTTTTTGTTCATCGCCGTCGCGTCCTCCGTATCGAACGAGCGCCGAGAAGCGGGAATTTCGAACCTCAGTTTCGGAGCACCGGAGCGAGAGGCCGAATTGATCGGTGAGGAAGAAAAATAGGAGCTGCGGAGGAATAAGATATTTGGAAGGAAGGAAAGGCGGGAAAGTTGATGAGTGAAATTCAATAAGAGAGCAGAAATAAGTATAGCTGCGGGAGAAAAAATACGGAGAAAAGGAAAAGTGACAAAAGCTGAAAAAGTGAAGTGTAGAAAAGAGGAGGAAGAAGAAGAAAAAAGAGGAATAAGAGTATAAAAGTAATAATAAAATCGTAAAAAGTTGGAAGGAAGGAAGGAAAATAGTGTGTGAGGTTAGAGTGAAAAAAGAGGAGGTGAGGAAGGAGGAGGGTAGAGGGGGGGGCTCAGGGGTGTCCTCAGGAAGGACTTGATGGCAGTAGTGGGGCCCAGTCGGCACTCGCGGGTGTCCATGAGCGTGTCGATGTCGTTGATGCAGGGGGCTGCGCCCGGTACGACAGGCGGTGGTGCAACAACGGGCTCCCATCCGGCTCAATCGCGCCTGGGCCGCGGCGCCGCTGTCGCTGCCGCCGCCGTTGCGGTTGCTGCGGCCCAGGCCCCTCCCACTTATTATCATCCGGCAGCTCCAGCTCCTCCCCCACCACCGCCGACCCAGGATCCCGTTCAGCCCGACAGGCCCATCGGTTACGGCGCATTTGGCGTTGTTTGGTGAGTCTCTTTCTCATTCTATATATACGTCTCAAACAACATTCAGGATAAACTTCCTTTAAGTACTTCTATCAAAATATCATTTTCTTACGATTTTGTTAGAAATATTCAAATACTTTCTTTTATACAATGTGCTATTGAATTATTCAATTTTAACAGGTTTCACTATACACATAGAACTCGATATATTTATTGTCAAATATCACTATTTTCTGTATTCTCCCATACCCTAGAAACAAATTTTTGACGTTGACAATCGGGCCAATGCTTGGCCAAGCATTTTTTCAAAAATCTTCAAGGCGTCATAACTTTATAAAAAATGCATGTACTAATTTAATTCCAACCCCATTCGCTTAGTTTTGCAAAAATTTTAAAAATCATACTTTATAAAGTTCATTTCGCCAAAAAAAAAGGAAAGATATTGCTAATTGAAATTTTCATGGGTCCACGAGACCCAGTGTGACTCACCAAATTTTTTGAAATTTTTTTTTCTATTTTAAGAGCCTATTCGATCGGAAATTTTCTATAAATAACGAAAATGCTTCTTATTCAGGGCGAAATCCAAGAATTCATATAGAATGAGCCAAAAAACTGACTTTCGGATCAGTTTTTTGAATTTTTCAATATGAATTCTTGAATTGCGCTTCGAATAAGTAGCATTTTCGTTATCCACGGGAAATTTCCGATCGAATAAGGTCTTAAAATCGATAAAAAAAAATTCGAAAAATTTTGCCAATTTTTTAAGGTATACATACCCCTTTCCATTTTTTCAAAAATCTTCAAGGCGTCATAACTTTTTAAAAAATGCATGTAATAACGTAATTCCAACGACATTCGCTTAGTTTTGCAAAAATCTTTAAAAATCACACTTTATAAAGTTCATTTCGTCAAGAAAAAGGAAAGATATTGCTAATTGAAATTTTCATGGGT
>JAPYYW010002234.1:0-21829 GCA_030522545.1 Cremastinae sp. A BG-2022a | reverse complement strand
GGAAATTCCAGAAAATTTTTGCAAAACGAAATTGATGATTATAACTTCAAGGTCATTATTTCCAAAGCAGTGCACGTTAAATTTCTTTCTAAATGAGTAAAGATTAGCCAAAAGTCAATGCGCTCCACATAATGCACTCTATACCAGTTAATCGATTAGAGGCCTCATGTCTTTTTTAATATAGATTTTCGACTTAAAGTTCATTAAGAAAAGTTGTTACAAATTGACTAAAGAACACCATCCTAAAAATTCAAGGTCATCCTAGGCTCCTTAGCTGACTAAATTTTTTTTGCAGATTTTTTTAAACTAAACAGAGCTTCTTTGATGTTATATAAAAATTTGTCCACAATTTCAAGAAGCTTCGCCGTTTAGAAATTGACATACTTATTATAGACAACTGCAACATTTAACACGCCCTCTTAACGCACACAAAAAAACGTGATTTTTACACATAAATATCTCGACTTCTGTATGGCGAAACTCGCTAAAATTTCATATATACAATGTATATATGTGTATATTACAATATACACAATATGTCAAAAAATGTTTGCGCAATATTTTAACTAAATCCACCGACACTCAGTTTATTTACTTGACACTACCTTAAGATAGTTCGATAGCAAAAACCGTTTATTTAAGAACAATTTGAAAAATTTTTGTTTTGTAGAAAAAGAAAGTTTTTCGTGAAGGGGAACCGCTCCTTTTTTATACGGCACTTAGCTATCGAACTATACCTTAATATTATTCATAATTGAGATCATTTGGTCAACGATGCAGTGATCTTTATTTTTGAAATATGTTTTTATGAATATATTGCACATTTTTAAAAATGATAAACGAATTTTATAATCCATCAAAGACATACTTATGGTTTTTTATCCTTAAAAATTTTCTTATCTCATCAACATTTAACCGTCGATCGAATCATGTGCCTAAAGTTTCATCGATGTTGAAAGGATCGTGAAGAGAGGGCGAGACGTTTAAAAAATTCAATTGTAATGCCTCGTGAGCTGATTCTATTTTTATTTTTTATTTTTAAGAAAAAATGCCCTAGTATGGGTCGACAAGTCGCTGCAAGGTTAAGGTTGCGCAACGATACACATATATAGAAATTAAATGTGGAAAAAGGTAATGAAAAATGAAGAAAAGTCGAACCCACGTGTACAAGACGGAGGGAGCGTATAATGCTATAAAAGTAGAGTATTCATGTTATAAGAAACGAGGCGTACATTTATAAATTGCGTTATTTTTAAACAAAAATTGATGAAAAGTACTTTGAACCAGAATATACTTGACAAGTTAGATTACAAAAGTTTTTGTTATCACGATAATTAAGTCTTTGAAATATTATGGCCCAAAGTATTTTTTATCAATTTTTTTTTAATAATTACGCAACCTATGAATTTAATTGCCTCGTTTACATTGAAAATAAACTCATTTGACGTGTATCACTTATATTTATTTGAATCAATTTATTTTAAGTTATATCAACCAAGAATTTTGTTTAATTTGCAGACCAATATCGTTGAACATATCAAAACGAAAATTTTATTAAATCAAATTTTGTTTTCAGTGATAACGAGTACTGCCTTTTAAGAATTATTTGACTTATTTTCTTAAAGCTTTCCAGAACATTATCTAGCACAATATTTAACATAAAAATAGTGTTAAGGTGGCTCATCAATGACGCTGCTAGTCAAAATCATAATATCAAATAACTTTATAAAACGTATCATAATCTTTCAAAATACTGTATATAAATACAAATTATGAATTTCGATGATTTTGTCATTTATACTTTATTCATAGTTTATTACAATTAACAGTTATTATAAAATGTCATTTGATGTATTATTGATAATAACAGAGACACAGAATTATCCTTTTTGTTTTTGAAAAATGTCAATGACAATCCAGGGTAATCAAAAAATTGTGATTTTTTTCTAAATTCAAAGCTCATTTCTTTCCATTGCATTTTTTATCAAATAACAATGTTAAATTTGCATTATTCTTTTTAGTACAAGTTAGCGTTATTACTGACTTTAAAATTTTGAAATGTTGTTTGCTATATCATATACTTAATACCCTCGCAAAATAATTTTATCTACATCTTCCGTTTTCAATTCATTGATGACCCACCTTAAATAACACGAATGGTGTTATAAATAGCACGATTAAAAATGCAGTTATTAAAAGATATTGACGTTTTGTCAATCGCTGTATTAATGATTTGAATAAGAGGTAACTTCATATGGAGGCGGTTGCGAAAAAAGAAACAAATGATTGAAAAAAATTTCGACCAAATCGGAATTTCAGCATCGGGTTCGTAATGATGCGTACACTGTTTGCGCATAATTTTTTCTTGTTAAAGAGAAAAAAAATAAAATTACTAAGTTTTAAAGAATTTTTTCGGACATTACAATAAATTAAATATTAATTATTGAACATTTTATTGGACCTGTCAAAATTACTTTCGAGATAAAGTAGAGTCGCGGTTTTAAATGGAGTACTTGTCACGACTATTGATTTGTAACTCCTCGCCGAGAAAAGAGGTTACCAAAAAAAAAAATCAAAATAAATACAGTGAAAACCCAAAAAACTTCAAGTTTATCGGCAAGGAATTAACTTGGTTAATTTTTTATGTGATCCTCCTGAAGGAGGATCCTTCATGAATAATATGTCAATTTTGATACTTGAATCTTTGAGGGTGAACATTATATTTCTAAATAAAGTTGAATATGTGTTATTGCAGCAACCCCTTAATCAGCGTTGACTTAAGAATAAAAAAAAGAAATTTCGTTACAATTGCTAAAAAAATGTGGAAAAAAGAATGAATAATAAAAGGTGAGAGCGGATGAGCAATCGTTCATTAGAAAATAGTCTCAACATCCAGTGGGCCAAACGCGACAAGTTTTAGGAACCAAATGAGGTAATAAATTCAATATTCGAAACGTCATTTTCCCAAAAATAATGAATGTTGTTGTAATAAGCGCACGTTTTTAAAATCGACGTAAAATGATGTCTTTTTTGTTGGTTTTGTGGAATATACAAAGAAGATATAACCGATGTAGAATTGGCCGACGATACTGGGCTAGGGACCGAGATCAATGGAGATTCTAACTCAACAGTGCCTGAGAGAGGAATTGGCACGATAACCAATTCTCTGGAAAATACGTCATCTGATACCAATGTTAGTATTCCACATAGACGTAGAACAAGAAAACGAAGTGAAGGACATGAAAAACAAAATGTGTAGAAATGTAGCATATATTTATATGTACATTTATGTATTTGAATGAAATTTATATCAGCTTTCAACAAAATCGTGTGCATGGAGAAAAAACAAGATCACTGGTTCAATAATAACATACCTAACAATAATACATTCTATGATTTCGACGATGTCCTTTTTTTATTACTTTTTTAAGATATTTACGTATTGCATCCAAATTAGAAGATATCAATGATTATTTTTACTAAACATAGATGTTCGCTAGTAAAAATGTTTGCAAATATGTGTGAAGTTTAGAAGAATAATTTGTATGACATTTTTCTGGGATATAATTTCTTAAAAATTTTTGCAGGTTCTTTCTAAGATCATGTTAAAGCGTGTGTAAAATTTAACGAGGCTTTGCCATTTAAAAACCGAGATTAGAAATTTTTTATTTGAAATCGACGCTTTTTTAACCTCTGATAAGAGCTTTGCAAGATTTTGCATCATTTTAATATGATACCAACATATATTTGAGCTAACTTTTGAAAGAGTCTATCTAAAAAAATTGTACGTGATGATTTTACTTATTACGAGCAACATTGCGGTCGCTTTTTCCTTTTTGACGTGTTTGAATTGATATTTTGCTGTTGTTTTAGGCGCATACTTCATATAACCTCACATAATACCCTCTATATTCCGATTAATTGATTAGAGGCTTCATGTCTTTTTTAATACAGGAAAATAATTGAAGCATTACATTTAATAGATTGCATCTAGTTTAAAATTTTGATTAAACGTATAAAAATTATTTCGTTTGCACCTTTATTTCATGTTGTCTTTTATAAATGTCTTTAATATTTCCTTAAATTGAAATAAATTGTAAACAAACTTTTTAAATTCATTTTCAGAACACAAAAATTGACGAATGGTAATTGTCATTTATTTAAAAGTAAAGGATCAATTATTGTTCGCTCTATGATAATTGATACCTTTACCAACGATTTTAGAATAATCATTTACTTTTGCAAAAAACGGCATTTCTAGTCTTCGTAAAATTTCGGAATAATATTTTACAGTACTGAAAGAAAATTATTCCTTAGGTTTTAATCAAATTGTTTCTATTACTTATTATTAATTATTTATACTGTAGGATTTTTATTTAAAATCAAAATTCCACAAGAATTCCTGTAAATAAAATTTTTATGTCATTTTTTAACTAAATATCATACAAACTATTGTTCCAAAATTTTGCCTACATTTTTTATTTCTAGCAAACGTCTAAATATTAAAAAATTTTTATTAAAAAAAATAAAAAATAGTGAATAAAAATAAAATTAGGAAAAAATTCGTATAATTATAAATTTTAGTTGTCAAATTTATTCTTTCAACGATGAAAATATTTTTTTCGTATACATTTCGAAGGTCAAAATATTTCATTATCGAGTTACACCAATTTGAATATGACATGAAAAAAAATGTCACTACTCATGAGACAATTATACGTGTAATATGGAACAAAAATGGTATACATATTTGAACCAATAACATCCCAATGGTATCAATATTATTGAACCATTAAAAATTTGATCTTATTGTTAGTGTGTGAATGGCATTTGTATGCTGTGTTGATGTGTATGGTGCACATACATACTGCTAACAAAAAATGTATAAATTAAACAAACAAATGTACACTCCGAAAGATACAGGGCAATAAAACTAATGAGACTTGAGAGAGAAACGGATATTGAGAAGAAGGATGAAGTAAAGTATACTAAAGAAGCAACCAAGTGAGAGGATATTAAGGTAGTTCTCTAGGTACAGTCATCAAATAAAAAGTATTCATCTCGGTTTTTCTGACGTTCAAAGTAATTTGCGAAAATAAGTTAATTATGAAAAGTTGTTGCAAATTGCCTAAAGAACAACATACTCTATACATTCAAGATCATCCAAGGTCGGGTATATTTGCTACGTGATTAAAAAAATTTTGAAACAATTTTATGTCAGATTTTTTTGAAAAACTAAACAGAGTTTCTTTGATGTTATATAAAAATATGTGTAAAATTTCAAGAAGTTTCACCATCTACAAGTCAAAATATTGAAGGTTGAAAATCGTAACATTAAACACGTGCTCTTTTGAAAGAGTACGAAAAATCATGATTTTTAACAATAAATATTTTTATTTCTTCCTGGTAAAAACTTTTAAAATTTGGACGACATGTTCAGATCACATCCAAGAAGATTTGTGCTAATTTTCAACAAAAATTTGTCGAAATTCGTTTTTCACGAGAACTACCTTAATGGCTGAGTATATTGAGTGGTATATACTAACCCAAAATTGTATATATTCTCTGTCACCAGAACGGGTTTCAGTGTACTGGTATAAATTTTCATATTTTTTTGGTAAACGTGCATGTCATGTGCCCTAATGTGACGATTAAAAAATTTGTATATCAATGCTGAGTCTTACCGATCTCGTCGTTGTTCCTTGCTTAAGGATGTATGGGATAGACAATCCCAGCAAAAAGTTAATTCTTGACGTTAAATTTGCAAAATCTAGACTCTGGCTTTTGTTAAAAAATTGCCAATTTTTTGAGTCCTAATTTGACTATCAATTAGTAACTTGAGCATATTTTAACAAAAATTTAGACATTTTTTATTGTTTAAACAATTAAATGAAAAAAAAGTAAAACGATTTGAAATTACTGTCTATATAAAATGATCATTACTACAAATATATTTAAAAAATTCACAAGAATCTCATATTTTTACATTTTTGTATTTAGTGCAACTTTACGAATTCGCCGTAATAAGAAGCAATATTAAATCTCAAAAACTTTAACTTAAGTTTGATAACCCTAAAGATATAGTTTTATAGGTACAGAAAAATAAAAAGTTTTTATTTCAATTTATCTCTATATCATGTGGTTTTTGAGCTTAAATCAATTAAGAAAAGTTGTTGCTATTTGTTTCAAGAAAAACATACTCAAAATTCAAGCTCATCAAAGGTAACTTGTATACTTGCTACGTATGTATGAAAATTAAAAAAATTATAATCTTAGGATTTTTTAATAAAACTAAAAGAACCTTCTTTAAAATACAACAAAGAGCTATGCTAAATTTTAAGAAGGTTCAACATCTAGATTTCAAGATATTTAGGATTGAAAATAGCAATATTTAATACGGGGCTTTTATGGGAGAGCACTGAAAATTGGAATTTTTAATACTAAATATCTCAATTTCTACCTGGTGAAACCTCTTAAAATTTGATACGCATATGCGTATAACATATCAAAGAATGACTTTAGCAATTTTCAACAAAATCCTAAATAATGGATAAAACTATAGAACTACCTTAAACCATTAGATAAAACGATTTCAAATTTGGCACAATATTTTTTCATATGCTTAAGAACGAAATATCAAAAATTTATCAAATTTTCATAATTTAAAAAATATCGCTCATACATCCTTATACGCTTGTTGGTTTTAAATTTTGGTATACTACTACTAATCGTGTTAACAATAAAAAATGTTTACATAAGAAGGAATATACGAGACTAGAGAGCGATTTCGAGCTCTCGTTATCGCACTGTTCGATATGGATGCCAGGTCTGTGTACATTTTATTCATACAATTTTATTGTCTATTGCTGGCTCAGGACTCATTTCTTTTTGCGTTTGCGACGGAATACTTATATAATGATAGTGACAAGATGAAAAGTTGCGATAACGTATAGAATTAACGAGTAACAATTTATTATTTAACTGATCAAGTTCTTTTGTTCCACGTGATAATTATTCATGAAAGGCTGGATTCTTTGCGGTCATATCGTTGAAGAGCGGTCTTGTTGTCGACACAACACCATCTTTAAAAACAATTCTCAATTACTCGAGAGAATCTTGGATTGATCGTTCCTTCATCGAGTTTGTGCATCCGAAGGACAAGCAGCTTTTCGCCGATCATCTCGCGAACAACATCGTACTGCCACATGGTAACAATGACACGGGTAAGAACGAATTTGCTTGTTCGAGAAAATTATTTTGCTCGATCGATGAATGAAACTGCATTTTTGGTCACTTCGTAGACAAGCAACAAATATTTCATAATTGCTTTTAAAGTTTCCATCTCTTTTGCTCTTTAGACACTACACAAATTATTTCAATGACTTTTTCACAGATAACAAACTAAATGACAGAAGTAATTATTTTTTCATTCGGTTTGTTTTCTTTTTCTACAAAACATATACCATTTTTTCAAAATGTTCTCAATTAACGGTTTTTGTTATCGAACTAATTTAACATAGAAGTCACGTAAAATCATTTGAGGCAGAATTTCTTGAAAATTTGCACAAATCTTCTTTGAGGTCATGTCGAAATGTATTCCAAATTTTATAAAATTTTACCATCTAGTAATTGAAATATTAATTGTTGAAAGTCGTTACATTTTTTGATCTCTCATCGAGCCCATGTTAAAAATGACAATTTTTAGAAATAAATATCTCGATAACCACATGGTGATGCCTCTTTAAATTTTGCACACATGTTAATATGACGTCAAAGAAGATTAGTAGAAATTTTGAAAAAATTCTGTCGCAAAAAAATTCAAGTGATGATTTTATATTTAGTTAACACGTACAGCCAAACTGTTTAATAGATACTGTCACACTCCTATCTTAAACGCATTTTCTTTTCAATGGAAATATTTTTGAACAAAAAATTGACGGTAAATGGCCAAAAAACCACCCTCTTGGGGGGGGATGTAAAAAGTGGGGGAACACAAATCTGAGAAAAATGGTATCCCCCCCTCTCTCTAAGATATAGCTTCATCAAATTTCAAAACTCAGATTAGGTACATCCGAATGCTCGTGAAGCACTCTGAGGTAACTATAAGCTCATTCGGGGGTACCCGAATTGAACAAAAAACTCTTCCCCTTGCAGGCTTCGGGGGTCTTATTGCGGCCATGCACTATACTTTGATCGACATAATTTTTTACCAAGTACGTGCTGTAAATAAAGTCTTAATTTAAAAAAACAGCAGGAACTTATTCTACGTCCTAATACGTAATTTTTCTTAAAATTCAAAATATTGTTCTGGTTTCAACCAAAGCAAACTTCAGCAAAAATTATTATTATTCCTTTTGTTAGTTAGGTAAAAGTAATCAAAATTTGACATGCAGAAGTTTGATTCAAAATTCCGTGTTGACCAGTATAATTATTGAATACAATGTTAAAAAAGTTATTTTCTAAATATATAGTTTTTTAATTTTATCAAATTATCAGTTGAATATGTTATATTATGAAAAAGTGTGTACGAAATGCAGTTTCAGTTAGGGTGTTTCGAGATAAAAGTGAAAATGACAAAAATTATAAATTTCGATAGATCTAAAAAGAAAAAGTGGTATAATGACATTACTGTTTTGGATTAACTTATTTTTAAATTGCGTCTATATAAGTATTCAGTATATAAATAGCCAACGAGGTTGTGCTTTTTAAAAATGCAATTATTGTTTAATTAATGTATAAAGTTGCAAATGGATTTTTTCTCAAAGTAATATTCATCTAATTCATGGCTCAAATGTTTACCATTTTTTGATTCAATGTGTATTTCGTGTTACTTTTCTTGCTTCTATTTTGCTCTTGTTCGAAACAACCTTAACGATCGACAAAAATAATTTGAGAGAGTTCTTGTCCTCTTCGACTGAGCGTCGATTAATAAATCATTTACCGCTGCTTCAACAAAGAATTTTCCTCCCGGATATGCCAACCCAGGTCTGAACAGGTGTCAGAGCGTGTTTTGCAGACTAAAAAAGAATGATGAGACAAGATCGACGACGGAGAGTACGAGCGACGAAAGCAATGCTGCAGCAGCCAATCAGTATATTCCTTTTCATCTGACGACGACGATTAAATTTTTTCGTGATGGTGAAAAGAAAGAAATGATGTTCCTGACTGTCATTGCTGATCCCGTTCTTCCTGTCTACAAAGGTAGACGCAACAACGAATTAGTTTTTCATTATTCGACCATTTTCTTATCTTTTACGAAACAGGGCAGTTTGTTGACTTTATGCAAATATATATTAATTCGTTACAAGACATTAGGTACCGATTGAATTTTTTTAAACTATTTTTTCTTATTTTCTTTGACTTTTAATTCCCTTGTTTCAGTTTTTTGTTTAATCACTCTAGAATTTTTTTAAATTTGCAGAGATATCTTTCTTCAATGTCGTATTAAAACGTGTGTATAAAATTTTACGAAGTTTCCTGGAAATTGAAAAATGAATTCTTGTAATAAATTGTCGCTTTTTTTTTCTATAAGGGCCCATGTTAAAGAATGCAATTTGAAACATTTTTTTAATTTTGCATATATTTTTAACATGATTCTAAAATTTTTAAAAAGTTCTGTCTCGAATAATTTCAATCAACATTTGGTCAATATGTACTCCAAACTTTGAACACGTAAAGTAGCATGAAGACTTTTGTCAACCTGCCTCTTCATGATATACTAGAGAAAATGTCCATTTTATAAATTTAAATTGAAAAAAAAACATTTAATTGGACAATTTGAATTGAAAACAATAAAAACTTTCAGTTTGACAGTTTTTAACTTTTGATTATTTCAAATTTTAATCGGGAACGAAAGCTCAAAATCAACTGATAATATTTCTTTTATTTTTTCTCCTTCCTCAATCTTTTTTCTATTTTCTTTACGAATCTTTGAAATGTAGCACCGGAAGAGATGATAATATCAGCGATATTTTCAACTCGCCACGACCCAAGCTGCATCTTGACACATGTTGATGTCAATGTCATACAATACTTTGGCTACCTACCGCAGGATATGATAGGACGTTCCTTATTCCACTTCTATCATCCTGAGGATCTACCATTCTTAAAAGACGTCTATGAGACTGTGAGCATTACGTCTCTTACTATTTTATATCTTTCAAATACTATTCTCCATATTTTAGTTTCTTGCAGGTATGATGTAATAGCATAAGTCAACATACGTGTATAATTTTTTTAATTCGATCAATATTTTTGCAGTATATGTATGTATATGATATTTGTAGATAACAGTGAAAAAAAATTGACGGATGAATGAATCCTGTTCGCAGAGGTTCGGTGTCGAGTTAGAAATTATTTAAGGCACTAAACCACTGTGATCGCACTGAACGTGGGTGTATATTTTTCATAATTTTTTTCAAGCAAATGATAATTTTTTTATTAATACTATGTAATATTTCATATATACATATGTATATGAGCCATTCCACGCCATTTCGACCACTTTTAGACCTGACACCTTTCGATTGGGCTGAAACTTTTTTATCATGTTATACCCTATTGAAAACCTCTCTGAGAATTTTTTCAAATTTTTTCACCCAATCCTAAAAAAGTTATGAATTTTTGAAAAAAATGCTTCTTTTTTTTAAATAGCCATAACTTTTTCAAAAATTGAGTTATCGGGACGTTTTTTTTTTAATTTTCGTAATTAGATGTACTTTTCAATAAAAAATAAATCAAAATTACTCAAATCTATAAAGAAGATAGCACAAAAATTTTTTTATTCAAATCTTAACAATACTTTGCGATTTCAGTTCTAAAATGGTTGACAGCAATTATAAGCCATATTGTTGATCTTAAAAATACAGAATAAAAATAAATATATAAATTAGATATAATTTTTTTTAGTTATAATAAATTAGATATGATTTTTTCCCATTTTCACCACAAAATTTTCATCGTTTATGAAAAGAAATAGTAAGCCCTTTATGAAAAAATTCCAACGTGGTGCCCTAGAGATTGGATTTAGTCTAGGTTTAGACTCGATTTGGAAAAAACATTTGTAATATTTATATTTCATAGGCAGGAGTTTAAAGAAAATACACATAACGTGGATATAATTATTATATTTTTGTGAGCATGACTGTTCTTTCTGCGGACGACCTCTTGCTTCTCTGGCCAGCTATGCTCAACTAATTTTGAATTAGGATCGAGCAAACGATATATATTCGATCGCGGTATTTCGGTTACTTTCAGTCTTACACGATTAAATTCAAATTTGCCTATTACACATTTCAAGACTTGATTTATGAAAATCAGATGAATAGTTTTTTAATTGTATTGTCAACCAAGTTGAAAAATATAGTTTCGAGAAAAATGCGTTCAAAGTCAGCTGCTCGTGAACTTGGAACGGTTTCCCATAATACGCTGTATTTTTGTCAATTTTACGAATTTCTTTACAAAATTTGTTGAGAGCCAATAAATGTATCTTTCAGGAAGTAAAGAAAAATGAAAAAAGAAAAATGTTCACAGTGGTTTAGTGCTTTAAGGAATAATTGGCTTTTTTGTGCAAATAGATTGTGAAGATGGAAGGGACGCCATTTCGATCGAAACCGTACAGATTTGCGATTCAAAATGGCGATTACGTTGTTCTTGAAACCGAATGGTCATCATTTATGAATCCATGGAGACGAAAATTAGAGATCGTCGTTGGTCATCACAGGATTCTTCGTGGACCGACCAACCTGAACATTTTCCAATTACCTGGTGACTGCCAGCGCAGTTCTCTCTCAAACATCAGTGAAGAGATCTACAAGGAATCCAAAATCATAGAGGAAGAAATAAAAGTGCTCCTCAATGAGGTAATATTTAAGAAAAAAATTGTCCCTTACCCCAATTCCTTTAATCTCTTTTCCTTGTAACACCCTCTGTATACCACTTAACTTTTATTCGAAAACTTTACAGAAATAGACTGTGGAGTTAGCATTCTCGTTGGCAATAAAAAATTGTGGCTGCGATATATAATTTCCAAATTTTTTGATCTTACATGTAACCAATAACTTTTGGCTTCTCGTTTTCAAATATTGTTGACAATTTTCGAATATTTGCAAAAAGCATTACCAAAGTAAAGGTCTTTTATTTTAAGGTAATTCGGTCAGTTATTTGAAATCAAGTAAATGACTAAATCGAAAAAATACACAAATTACGTTATTTGTGTTGAAAAATTATTTTATTAACATTATAATTGACACTTTGTCTATTTATAATAGATACTTTGAAAGTGTCTATCGATGAGTAACGATTTGTCTATGAAATATGGAGAAAACAAAATTAAAAAACGAAATCATTAACAACGAAAAAGTAGTTCTCGGCTAGAAGACGATTTTCGTGATTTTCGCCAAAAAAAACTCAATGACACGATGAAACTCGATTTTTTTTACGACTTCTGTATTTGATTTAATCTATCGAATTTTAGTTTTTGAATAGTGTCAATTGAATAAGTTTGTTGTAAAGTTGCGATAATTAAAGTTCCGGACAACAGTTGACATAAAAGGGCGTGGATATAACCTGCAAAAAATGTTAACTTTAAGAATTTTTCATTAAAAAACAGCACCGTAAATGTCGATAAAATTTTGAGAATGGGTCAGTCAGATAGTCGTTTATAAAAAGTAAAATTTTTATCGATTGCAATTGAATTTATCTTAATGACCAAACTACCTTAAAAGGTGATGCCGCAGATATATCTCGTGGCACATGAATGCGTCATTTGCTCAAATATTATTCATGTGATTAATTATATTTCGACTGAATCCAAAGATCAGTCTATTTTTGCCATTAATCCTTGTGGACTGAAAAAAATAATATTCTTATTGACAAAGAATTAAAGACATTTGAGTCAATCCCGTTTTTTAAGTGACTGAATAACTGCGGTATAACCTTAAGGGGGTTGTGCTGGTATTCATTAGATTCAACATGAATTTAAAATAATTCGAAAATTACTTCGATAACTTACATTTTTTTACAACTCCGTATGAATTATAAGTAATTAATCTAAAAGTTTATCGAAACTTTTCTTATTCGTCTATTTGTTAATTATTTTTTTGATTCTATTTGAGAAACATATATGTTGAGCATTCTGCAACCCTTGTTATATTTACATATTTTAAAATTAAATTACTTCCTCAATTGATCAATGACCTATAATTGTTTTTTTTCTTTCTGTACGGTCTTATTAACTCTACACATATATTTTGAAAAAAATTTATTCAATAATACTCGTATCAGCACGACCCCTTTAAAAGACACTTAAGAGTATATGTACCTGTTTGCGTCACAATATGTTGGACCAATAAACGTCAGCCAATAGTCAACGTGTAGAGATTTAATCGGCTTATGTTGATGTAAGTTAACGAATGATGGTTATTTTATCCAAGTTGTATTTTTATTTGTTAATTACCAAAGACGTTGGACCAAAACACTAAGCAACTATTCTACAAATTCAATAAACTCTCTTGGAGGTCAGTTTCAGTTGGTCCAAATCATAGAGGCAGCATAACATTTGATTTTCATTATATTGAATTAAATCCAACGAAAAAGTTAACTGTGAAACCTATCCGCAGCTGATCATAAAAAACCTTAAATAAGTTTAAGGTGAAAAGCATTGTAAGCAAATGAACGGGAGTTCGAAGCTCAAGTCAATAGATATTTTTCATACGAGGCCTTTAAAACCTTAAACGAACTTGAGGTTTTTTGAAACAAAAAAATCTCAAATGATTTTAAGGTTTTTCTGAAAAGGTAATTTTCAGTTTACTAAATTAAATATGTATGGGAAGGAAATTAAAAATCTCGCGATTCGGGATAGACCGCAGAATTTGAGATTTTTTTATTTAAAAAATGATTGGTCTAGTTCATCCTTGCAGGTATGCAATGAAAAGTGCAATTGGAAAAAATTCCATTGATACGAGCCTGTGCTTTTCTCTTTTCTTTTTTTGTTTGAAAATTCTACCTTTCAACACGATGATGCAGACAATACCGAGAATGGAAGAAGAATACGATATAACGTCTAAGTCTAAAAATCTTGACACATTCGTTGATAAACTGCTCCGAGAGGTCAAGCCTCTGGCTTCCATCTGCAAGGATCGATTCTCGAAGGACGACAGGAGCTTTTTGGTGACTATTAGCTTCGTTTTAGTATCGACGAAAAACCCAAATACTACAAATAATACCACACCATTCATTACATACTGCTCTTTATAAATTTGTTTATTTATCATAACGTCAAAGTTAAAATTGTTTGTATTAGAAATTGCTTTCGATATTTTCCCATAGTTTTCCACAAAATTCGCATCACTGGAACGAAAAACAATTTTTTCTCATAAGCATTTAGGATTTTTTTCAACTATGAGTTTAATTCCGTTTAAGGTTTGTGATGTTTTCTTTAAAACTATGCCTTTTTGCTAAATCCTTGTTCATATAATGACAAAGTTTTGAAAAAATGTTTTTTTTTTCGTTTGCTGAGTTCAACGAGGAAAAAAGTCTCACCTGCCTATTTCTTTTTTCATAAATCCTGAGTAACTTATGATTTTATTGAGTCAGTTGCCCAATACACGGAGAAAAAAATAATTAATTTCTTCATTTGAAATCTATAAGATTCAATTTGATTCGATCGATTCAATTCGGTAGATAGTCAATTAAAATCCCAAGTTAAGTTGAATATTCATCTGGAATATATTTACTCGAAAAGCTTCGAATACACGCGGATAATAAATAATGGGTAAATTGTGATGAAAAACTAAACTTGAGAAAAAATAAATAAATTTTGGAATTTACAAATCACCTTAGATTACCTTGAATTTTAAGTATGTTGTTCTTGAAACAATTTGTATATATTTTTCTCAATAAACCTATGCTTAAAATCACATGATACGAAAAAAAACAAACCAAATTTAACCTTAAATGCACGGTATCGATTTTACCATATAGTACACTATCTTAATTCAACCAGACTTTTTTCTCCGTGTATATTTTATGCTTCTCTTATTTATAAATTTATAACGCCATACTTCTTAATTTATTTATATTTATTTTTATTTGACTAAGAATTGTTTTTATTTGCTCAGATATTATTTTATTAATAATAATACCTCGTGTACCGCGGAGGCAAAGTGGGCTTTTTAACGTTGATTACACGTCTTCGTGCAAAGTGCAAGGCAAAAATGTGCATTGAAAATATCACGCGAGACGTTATGGTAGTTCTCAAGTCAAGATCCGTATTTTGTGAGGGCCCCAAAAAATAATAAAAATAAGTAGTTAATTTTTTTTTATAAATTGCATGATTATTTTATATGAATGTGTTTATTTACTTATTCATGCTATTTTGAAAGTTTTACGTACACTGAGAAAAAAATTTGCTTGAATCAACTAAACGAGCGGTCATGGAGGGTGAAAGAAATATTTAGTTAATTTAACATGATATTTTTTTAATTCAACCAGTATCTAAAACAAAAGGCACAGAAACCAAAATTTTGTTGAATTAAATAAATATCATATTAAATTAACTAAATATTTCTTTCGTCCTCCCTGACTGCCTGTTTAGTTGATTCAATCAAACTTTTTTCTCAGTGTATAGTGTGCAACGTTGCTAAATATTTGCAGAAGCAATGAAGATATCTAAAATTTTGTAGCTAAAATTTCCATTCATTTTATTTTATCTTATTAGAAAGCTCGGTAAATGGCCCATACGTTTTTTTATTGCATATTTTTTAACGACGAACAATATGAGAGGTTTTTCATTTAAATCTGCAGTCTTTAAGGTAGTTATACAGTTTTATTGTTAATTTAAGATCTTATTGAAAATTGGTACATTAATTGTTCTTTGATATGATACGCATATTTTATGTACCAAATTTTATGAGGTTTTACCATGTAGATATCGAGATATTTATTGTTAAAAAATCCCAATTTTCAATGCTCTCTCATAAGAGCCCGTGTTAAATACTGTCATTTTCCAATTCTAAATATCTCGGATTCTAGATAGTGAAGCTTCTTAAAATTTAGCATAGCTCTTTATGTATTTCAAGGAAGGTTCTTTTCGTTTTTGAAAAAAATTGTAAATAATTTTTTTTCTAAATTTCATACATGTGTAGCAAATACAGATCACCTTGGATCATCTTGAATTTTGAGAATATTGTTCTCGAATCAATTTGCAACATTTTGCCTTAATAAGCTTAAGCTCACAAACCGCATGTTACCAAAAAAAATGAAATACAAATTTTTTTTGACTGTAGCTACGAAGCTACCCTAAGAACTCAAAAACCCAAACAAACAATTATGTACAATTGTAACTATGTACAATTGTACATAGTTACAATTGTATACATACACAATATTTACAATTATACATAATTACTATTTTAGAGTATGTTTGCATGTTGAATAGCACATTTTCTATTTAATTTTTCTTGAAAATGACATCGACGACCCCCTTGATTTTTTTTCCCAATAAATTAAGTATCATTTGATTGATTGATTAATTGATGTACTCAATATAAAAATGTTCTGCAGACTTTCGTTTGGCTGGAGAACTACCTTAAAAGGCCTTGCCTCCGAGGTGCACACGATACTTTATATAACAAAACCTTTTCCGAGCTTTGGCATAATCTATTATTTACATGTAAAAAAACTATCATGCGGATTGAATATGTAACCAATGACAGGGGGTAGAGCTCTTTCTGGGGGTTGAGGGAGCGAAGTCCTCCACAGGAAACAAAAGTAGTTTTTAAATGTAATTAATACATAATTTATATTACCACACTGAGAAAAAATGTTGATTGAATCAACTGAAATTTTGTTGAAAGAAATATTTAGTTAATTTAACATGATATTTTTTTTATTCAACCAGTATATAAAATAAAAGGCACAGAAATCAAAATTTTGTTGAATTAAATAAATGTTGATTGAATCAACTGAAATTTTGTTGATTCAATCAACATTTTTTCTTAGTGGCAGATATCGTGTTTTACTCGATCCTGTGGAGGAATAAGCCATGAGTTGATTGATCGAAGAACATGTATAAGTCCATATTCACAGTTGCTTCTTAAATTATGTGCATTGATTAAAAAATACACTTTGCGGATCGTTTCAAAACCGACTGTAAATATGGGCCCATACGTAAAAATGCACTTTTAACTCCCAGGAATTAAAAGTGCTGCACTTCGTACCCCCATTCACGACAGTTGCATAAACGCCTACTTTTCGTACCAGACACACGCTCGAAAAAGCGAGAAAAACATGGTTATGTTATATAAAATATATCACGTAAATTCTTTCTACAAACTTTTATTATACAGGGTTTTTAAGCATGCAAAATATAGTCATTTTTTTATAAAAATGATTCTTGTTGCGAAAAGCTTGATAAGTTTTATCTTTTTTTTTAGGTGCATATTGTACTTTTTAAGTATATTAATTTTGACCGCTGGTTTTTAATTTTTCGTCCTACATTCATCATTAAATACTTTGTGTAGTTCGTGTTAGTCATTTAAGTCATTGTTACGTAGGTTGATGGGTATTACAAAAGAAATGCATCGAAATGCGATCGTTCGAAAATCGCGCAAAAGTTTTTCTGGTCACATTTTCCGAGCGTGTTACGAGAAAGACAATTTTTTAATTAATGGCAATTACGGGTGTTGGGTGTGTAGAGCGAAAAATCAAGAGTTTGACAACGATTTTCTTCCATACGAAGTTGTTTGAGAGTAAACATTTCTTAAGTTATTACTGCAAATCAACTGAAAAAAAAACATATTTGAAATTCAAGGTCATCCAATGACAGGTCTAGTCTCTATGTGATTGCACAAAAAAGATTATGAAATTTTTTTAAAATATTAAATGAAACTTCTTTAACCCAATACAAAGGTAAAATTTCACTTAAATTAGAAAGTCTTCTTACGGAGATATTTATTATACATAATTCCAACTTCTAACACGTGCTCTTATGGAAAGGTCCAAAAATCAGCTTTTTTTAACAAATAATATTTTGATAAGGTGCTTCCTGATCGTTGTGAAAATTTTGCACAACCTTTTAGATATGTTACTTAATATTATGTAAAATTTTCAAAAATTTTCCATTTTTTTTTTCGTTTTTGAACACAACATCCTTAATAAAATAAAGAACAGGATATTGGGATCGAGAAATGTTCGCTCACTCGGAAACGATGCATTCTCCAAGCGTATAAATATTTGTTGTTGCTTAAATAATTGAATATAAATAGAAAAAGCAAGTTAAGGGTAAATCGGTGAGTAATTCGAAAAAAAGCCAATAACAAAGTAAACACTTTGCAGCTTCCTGGTTTCAGTTGAAGAAAGGGTAAGATAGCGAAAAATCTATCTGAGAGAGAGAGAGAGAGAGATTGTGTGAGAGAGAATGTATCAAATAATTGAGAGAGAGAGAGAGAGAGAGAGAGAGATTTGCTTCAAAAGTATTAGATAGAGATCGCTGTGCTTCGACAAAAAATTCGTGAAACCCAGTGAGACCCGAAAACTTGGACTATTTTCATGGACTTGTACGGATGGGCCAGTGAGATTCATTGAAAAAATATAATAACAAAAATAGTTTCGGACCGCTTATGGATAACAATGGCAGTTTTCAAAACCTTGTAGGCAACTGCTCGGTAAGTTTACCATTCTCATTTCTTTTTTTTTCATTATAATTAGCAAGGCTAACGAAAACGTTTGTTAATTGAACTCTAGAATAAAATTTCACTCAAATTGTTGTTCAATAATTGCAAACATCAAGGTAAAGGCAGACGGAGCTGTGATCAAAATTTGGATGCTGGGTACAACATGATCTACCGGACAAAAGAAAAAATCGCTTTATTGTTTTACTGAAAAAGAACTTTGGAAATACGTGTGAAAAAATCTGCAAGGTTTGATAAAAGATTGAAAAAAAACATGAATTAATTATCGTCAACTTGCAAAAATTAAAAGAAAAAAGAAAAATATGATAACGTGAATTTTATCACTTACAAGGTTTTGAAAGTAGCGAAGGCGCGGTGTCGAGCAGGCTTTAGGCTGAAAGAAAACGTAAAACAGTGAGCGAGAAAGAAAATAACACTGCAGATATATGGTAGATTGTTTTCACACAAAGCCTGACCTGAAGCTTTGAATACTTTTTAAGGTATTATTATTATACGGTAAATCGATACCGTATGATCGAGGTTAAATTTAGTTTACTTTTTCTCTGTACCATACGATTTTTGAGCTTAAGTTTATTGAGAAAAATTGTTACAAATTGTTTCAAATACAACATATTTATAATTCAAGGTATTAAAAAGTAATTTGTACCTGCTACGTACGTATGAAAATCGTGAAATAAATAACCAAATAATTTTTTTTGAAAAACTAGGAGAAGTTTTTTTGATGTACTATATAGCAATATTTCAACATTTAAAGAAGTTTTACTCATCAGAAGTGAAGATATTTAGAGTTAAAGATTGCAATATTTAACACGTGTTCTTATGGGATAGTACAGAAAATTGTAATTTTCGCCAATAAATATCTCGTAAATCTATATGAGTCAATCGATTAAAAAATTTAAAAATAGCTATAAAAATTAAAAGTATACTAAATTTGAGTACGATTACACGTTATCGATGTTACCGCAGCAATACCTTAAAAGAGCAATAAGCAGCTTACAATCGACTCTGTATAATGGCAATAACGATTTTGGATATCCGCTAATCTCAAAATAAGCAACTACTAGGGTATTATTCCTATTTTAAGTCATTGAGCACGTATCCTAGGCTCAACTAACTTTCATAATGTATTTTGTCATATTTTTATCTGCTTTTCGTTGAAAATGAATAAAAAGGTTTTAAAGATTCTCGCTTAGTTACGGTAGTCCTTAAGGTAGTTCTATAGTTTTATCGATTATTTAGGATTTTGTTGAAAATTGGTACAGTTATTCATTTATATGTCACACATATGCGTACCAAATTTTAAGAGGATTCAACCACGTAGAAATTGCGATATTTAGTGTTAAAAATCCCAATTTTCAGTGCTCTCCCATAAGAGCCCATATGTTAAATATTGCAATTTTCAATCCTAAGTATCTTGAAATCTAGATGGTGAACCTTCTTAAAATTTTGCACATCTCTTTATTATACTTGAAAGAAGCTTCCATTAGTTTTTTTAAAAAATCTTAAGATTATGAATTTTTTAATTTTCTTACGTACGTAGCAAGTACAAATCACCTTGAATAACCTTGCATTTTGAGTATATGTTGCTCTTGAAACAATTTTCAACAACTTTTCTTAATAAACTTAATCTCAAAAACCACATAGTATGGAGATAAATTGAAATAAAAACTTTTGATTTGACTCTACCTATAGAACTACCTTAAAGATGAGTGCAATTCTGAAAACAGCCATGACACCAAATATTTTAAATCAACCTTCTTTCAAATGATTAACTGAGTTTCGTAGTATTATCATATTTACACATATTTGTTAACTTTTTTGTTGAAGATTTTTATGCAGCAGCATTGTTACATGAAATTGTTTGCTTGTACCTAAAAGTTCTTTTCAATGATATTGTCATTACGCGGAGTTGGTTGCAGTGAAAAAAATTAGGGTTCCCTCGGTGAAGAAGAGAGTAAAAGGATTAATATAATATTTCGAATTACCTTGCTGAACTCGAAAGAATGCGCTAAAAAATATTGACGAAAGAACAAAGATTTAAAAAAGTACTCGCCAATAAAACATGTTTGGAATTTAAATAATTGATGAGAGTTTAACTTGTTTAATTGCATAAGTTACTAAAATATACTTTATAAAGGGTCAATCGTTCGTTACAGGAACGCGACAGCGTGATAATGGGAGCGATCTCGTCACATGATGAGTACGACAGCAAATCGTCGACCGAGACACTACCTAGTTATAATCAACTGAATTACAACGAGAAATTAACGCGTTTCTTTGATAGCAAGCTGCACGTAACAACGTACTGTTCACAGGAGGATAATTTAAACACGAGCTTCTCGAATACCGGCGATACGGACAAAACGAGATCTAACTTGACCGGTAAGTTTTTAATAAAGAATAATCTAAGAGATAACTTTAGGTGGTTGGTCTGTAGAATGAGAATCGGTAGGTTTTTATAAAAATTTGAATAAACTTTCTTTAATGTTATATATGCACGTGTGTACCAAATTTTAAAAGGTTTCACCATGCAGAAATCGAGATATTTAATGATAAACGTCACATATTTCTGTACACTGTCCATATAAGAACATGTGTTAAATTAACAGTTCTCAACAATAAATATCTCGAATTTCAGACGATGAAATCTTCTATCATTTTGCAGAGAGTTTTATAAGTTTTATATGAATAAAACTCTCTGCAAGACAATAAAGAAGAAACTTTCTTTAGTTTTTTTAGAAAAATCTATTGAAAAAATTTGTTAAGGTAGTTCAATGATTATTGACTGTCAAAGATTTCGCGATGAAAATTGATATATGTTGAGATTGGTATATCACTTAACTTGTGTCCAAATTTTAATATCACGAGCAGCAACGCGGCCCCTTTTTCCGTTTCGGCTTATTTGAATAGATGTTTTGCAATTCTTCTAAGCGTATTATACTCCCTACAATTTCGTATAATGCGTTCTATAAATTAATTATGAGCTTCATGTCTTTTTTAAAATAGAATATTTGATCGCAAAATTTCCTGCAGATAATAAAAATATTACTTATACGGAGCGCAATCCAAGAATTCATATTGAAGAATTTATAAAAATGATCCAAAAGTCAATTTTTTGGCTCATTTAATATGAATTC
>JAPYYW010002233.1:0-24814 GCA_030522545.1 Cremastinae sp. A BG-2022a | reverse complement strand
ATAAAATTTGGTGCACATATGTATATGACCTTAAAGAACGTTTATGCAAAATTTTAACGAAATCTGTCGACGCTTATTTTACAGACCAACCACCTTAATTGCAATCGATAGAACGTTTAAAAAAATCATGAATAAATATTCAACCAGGCTTGAAAGATATCTTTAAGACTTCCGTCAGCTATCCCAATGCTATTGATGCATGAACTTCGTGTTTGCTGTTTTGTTTAGAGACGAGGGAGTGCGTATCGGTTTCCCATACTTTGGGAATTGCTATTTTCTGTCATGTAATATGCAGAACCGTTACGAACAAGAAACTTATCGAATATATCATACGACTCGATATCCGTTCGGACATGTCGGAAGCTATCTCTCTATCCCTTATTTCTTTTCTGCTTCTCGCTCCTGAGCTGCCTTCCGCAACTGTTTTTTCCTATCGAACGAGTTGCGAAGACTCCTGCCTCGATCCTCATTTTATGTACCAACTACGGCCGCACCACCGTGCGCCACCCCTAGAGAATCGAGAATTTTATTCAATTTCTCGTGTCGGTCAGGACGATAAACAACCTGTACGTGCTGCACTGAAAAAAATAAAAGAGGGAAAACCTCCAAGATCTTGTATACTTATATATTAAGCGAAAATAAACACCACACCGCTCATCGTAAATTTATACGTATAACGTAAATGAACTGTTGATACGTGATCTTTTGTGAAAAAAAAACGAAAAGAAGTCATTTATGCCACAATAATGCAGTTGATAAATGCCTTGGTTAATATCGTCCAAAACGTACAATGTAATATATTTATTAATTCATACTAGCGTTAAAATTTGTACAAAGATTCTGTAATTCTTTGGAAAAAGGTTTTGTTAAGTATTTAGCAAATAGAATAATTGAAATAAAATTTTTAAAGTCAGAAAACATGTTATTCTTTCATTTTGCTTATTTTTTGTAGTCTAGTGCATATGAGTTGCGTCGCTGTAAAAACTAGCAAGGGTGACATATGGAAGCAGTCCACTGTATATAGAGAAGCTAGGAAGGAATCGACAATGCGTAAAAGTTTAATGCCGAATCGTAAAACCGTCTGCGACTGGAAACGAGCTTTAGCCCATATTCTTGACGTGTTTCCACCGTGGTATCTTCATCCTCGTAAAACGTGTTGCTACCGAACTGTATATTATAGTTTCCACACATCGGGAGGTCTATGGTGTAGTGTTCATTTAAATTAAATTAAAAGTTACATATAATATTAATAAGTAATAACAATAAAATGCTGACTCACTTTAACATAAGGTAAACGTCCCAATAGTTGGACAGCTAAGGGTTTTTTACTTGTTTATTTAAGGAGGTACTTTTATTTATATAAGATATTGTCTTGAAAAACCATGTATACGTTCTTCACCATTGCATTAAAATGCTGGAAAAATGTTCACCGTTTAGTTATCGAGATATTCAATGTTGAAAATAACAAATTTAACATGAGCTCTTGGGGCAAGCTCCGAAAAATTGCCATTTTTAATCATTGATATCTCGATTTTGATACGATGAAACTACTTCAAATTTTACACACACTTACATACGATGCTAAGGAACGTTTATGCAAATTTTTCAAAAATTACCTTTAAAACTGCTAAATGCAAGTGCCTCCTTAAAGTGATTACAATATGAGAGTAAAACCACAAACTTTCATCTTAATTTGTCTCACGTACAAAGTGGTTTTCGAGTAAAACTTCATTAAAAAAAGTTATTGCAAATTGACTGAAGAACAACATACTCGAAATTCAAGATTATCCAAGATGACATGTGTTTGCTATGTAATTAACAAAATTTCAAAAAAAATGTACTTCAAATTTAAGAAAAAAACTAAACTAAGCTTCTTCGATGTTGTATAAAAATGTGTGCAAATTTTTAGAAGTCTTCATCACGTAAAAGTTGAGATATTTATTGCTAACGTTTAATTTTATATACAAATTTATCTACATCCTATAGGATGTATACATCCTATAATTATATCCTATAATACATCCTATAATTTGTATACATCCTATAGGATGTCCCAACGGTTGAACAAAAAATCGACCCTGTCTCTAGGGTCGAGCGATAAATTAACGTTATGTAAAATACTCATCTTCGTACAGGAAAAATAATCCATAAAATTTTATTGAGAAAAAAATAATTCAAATATTAAAAATAACATAGCAAAAATTGTCCAATAATTGGAACGTTTACCTTGTCGTGCGGAGCACCTGATCCATAGTTTTTTGTCTTCACGCGACGGCAGACAATTAAAATTGAAACAATTTGGCAATTTGAAACAAATTGAAAAAAGGTTTTTCTTTTATTTTTTCGTCGTTCTTACAGTGAAATTCGGTTTTTAATTTTACACTGCACTCGTGTGACTGAAATTCCAATTGGGCTAAAATTGGAGTAAAATTCTGTTAAAGAATTCGATTGAATAGATTTTGCGAGTTCAGCGAATCGTGTACACACCGCCGCGACAGATCGAAGAGACAAAAGATGAAAAAAAAAGGAGTGGGATTAAATCGCTGGCGATTCGGTTGAAAATTGATTGACTGTTGTTATTATCTTTTATATATTTCGTTATACACGATTTAAATAAAAGAGAGGTGTAGAAAATGAAGGAGCATACGTCGAGGATGGGAAGTAAATTATTCAGAATCTCCAGAAGCAAACAGAAGGAAATATCGGTAATATTCGCCATTCCGAGAGAACGCGTTTATAATTTTCGTGCAAACAATTGTACAGTACGTTCGAGTGTGGAAGAGAGAGAGAGAGAGAGAGAGAGAGAGAGAAAGATATAAAACGAGGGAATAAGCTCGCAGAGAAATGGCGTGGCCGGGAATATACATATAGGTATAATATACATACATATGTATATATATACATATGTATTGTATGTAGGGGATGGTGGGGCACGACGGCCCCCTTATGCCGGTAACTATTTTTTGCGGTTTTTAACCTCTTAGGTCAACCCAATTTGGTCCTATTTCAAATAAAAATCCATCAAGATTTCGTCAAAACTCAAAAAAAAATTCCCCCCTCTGAAAAAACTTAAAATTTTTTTTGTTGAAAATATTATTATAACCATAAACTGGCCTAAAAAGGCCTTAATGAATGAATTCTTTAAATTTATCGCAGTTTGAAAAAAAATGTTCTTGTTATAAATTTTTTCTCAGGTCATTATGCTCCAGATATCGAACATTAGCCTAAAATATCATTAAAACATTAGAGGTATCGTGATTTTAAGGAAAATGAAAAAAAAAATTTTACCAAATTTTTGAGGGAGGCCGTCGTACCCCAGGGGGGCTGTCGTGCCCCACCCTCCCCTATATGTGTACACAGTACGTAGAGTACAGCTAAAGGAGTGCTGGGCAGAGCGAGCGGCCACAGGAATTGGTTCATGACAAGAGAGGTGTGCGTGCGATCTCGGCGCCGGAAGCACTCGTTGAAATTTGAAATTCAACCATCTGGATTATGCAAAGCGACGACGAAGAAGGAAGAATATCGCGGAGCAACGAAAAAATTGATTCGGCCGCGAGAGCCAAAACATGTGCGAACGCTTGCTCCGCGCTCCATCTATTCTGCATTTCCGTATATTTTAAAAGCATATCTTCACAAATCTATTGATCATTACTTTTAACTCGCGCATGAATACGGTTTTTATGCGAAATACAAATAAGTCATTTTTCACTCATGGAAAATTCAACCCCCATATACTTATCAATATGAGCAATTTCACCTCGATTCAACGACGACTTTAGGATGATCTCTTCGATTTTGTATATTTTTTAATATATGTTGTTGTCGATGAAAAATAATGTATGCCCAATTTTTAGCTGTCTATCTTAATGCGTACCAAAGTTTTGTAAAATTCTTTAAATATTTGTAGCTTCTACAATAATGAAGATATCGTAACTTAATAGGAGGTTAATTTCTTTTTCTTTTTTATTGTACTTTTAGGAACATAAATTGAGAATTGAGAAAGAAATAAATTAAGGTAGTCCGATAACAAAGACCGTTTTCGTAATACATCATTAAAAATTTGCATAAACATTATTATACATCTCGTATATCCGTACATTTAATTTTAAAAGGTTCTACACCAATCAGGTATCAATAAGATATTTATTGTTGAAAATCAAAACTTTTCGTAATTTTCTAAAAACTATTGACAAAAATAGATATTTTAAACAACGAATGTGTTGACATTTATACAGTGAAACTCCTAAAACACTCTTAAAAATATTCTTTTATGATATCAGAAAAACTTCACTCAATTATTAAAAAATTTGTAATATTAATAATTGACTAATATAAGTAAACTTCATATTGGTTGAAATTCAATTTAATGTATGTTATTCTTTATTTATAATATACAACAACTTTCCTCAATGGACTCGAGCGTGCAAATCACTTCGTAATGAAATTAATTTCAGTAAAAACTTTTGAAATTAAAGTATATAACTATCTATTTTTTATTTCGTACTTAGGAGAAAATATTGAAAAAAACTTTTTCATAGACTTGATAAAATACAAAATAATCATTTGGAGATGACCTCAATAGAAAATCATAAAATTTAAATGATTTTTAATTATCTTCATTAGATATTCAGCA
This sequence comes from Cremastinae sp. A BG-2022a, assembly GCA_030522545.1. NCBI lineage: Eukaryota > Metazoa > Arthropoda > Insecta > Hymenoptera > Ichneumonidae > Cremastinae sp. A BG-2022a. Next base: position 20,181 of record JAPYYW010002233.1, on the reverse strand, counting down.
CTAGACTTTTAAAATATTTAAAATATTGGTAATAAGGTGTACATGTATAACATTATGAGAACAAAAGTGAAGAAATGAATATTAATGTGGCAAGCGAGAGGGAAGGATTCTGGTTGAACGTCGCGACTAAAACATTAATATCAATGTGCCTCGGGTTACGTTGCGTAAGTGCGTGCGCGCACAGAACGGATTATGTCATCGCGAAGATGCGCACGCGTACAGATAAGGGTTACCCGGATCCTTGTGATAATTAGTAATCAGTGGGGAAACATTTAGCCCAATTATGTATTTTATAAATACTGTAATCAACTTGAAATAAATGGACGGGACTTATTATCCCGCTCTTAATTAAAATCCACATCCTCTGAGAGCAGCTGCTAAAGAAATAAATGATCTCCGACTTTTCATCAGCACATTCATACAAACTTTGGAGAGCTCGAAAAAAAAAATTATTTTTGTCTATATAATGACATTGCCTTTCATTCATTTTTTCAAATATACATTTTTATAATCAATGAATGAAAAATTAATTTTCTTTGTAAGAATTATTTAAATTCTCCGACTTTTCATCAGCACATTCATACAAACTTTGGAGAGCTCGAAAAAAATATTATTTTTGTCTATATAATGACATTCTCTTTCATTCATTTTTTCAAATATACATTTTTATAATCAATGAATGAAAAATTAATTTTCTTTGTAAGAATTAATTAAATTCTTCGATTATCTGTAATATTATAGAAGAAAAATTGCATGCAAAAGAAATAAATTATCTCCGACTTTCGTCATCATATTCATACAAACTTTAGAGAGCTCGAAAAAAAATATTATTTTTGTCTATAAAATGATATTCTCTTTCATTCATTTTTTAAAATACACATTTTTATAAACGATGAATGAAAAATTAATTTTCTTTGTAAGAATTAATTACATTCATCGGTTATCTGAAATAATAGTAGAACAAAAATTTCATACAAAAGAAATAAATGATCTCCGACTATTCATCAGCACATTTATTCAACCTTTGGAGAACTCGAAAAAAATATTATATATATTTTTGTCTATAAACTATAACATTCTCTTTCATTCATTTTCAAAAATATATTTTTATTATCAACGATTGAAAAATTAATTTTCTTTGTAAGAATTAATTACATTCTTCGATTACCTGAAATAATAGAAGAATAATTTCGAAATAGAACGAAGCATACGTATACATAATACGTATACTTAAATACAGCAAAGAAATCGGCAAGTTCGTTCGGATAAGAATCAAGTTTAGAATTACAAAAGGGGATCTGCGTCTCCGGAATCATATAAAGGACGAAAAAGGAATGATCGATATGCTAAGGAATCAGAGCGATAAAATAGTAGATAGAGGGAGAAAGAGAGAGGAGGAGCCTTATTTCTCGTTTTCATTTAAAAAAGAAGGTATACTTGTGTATCGTGACTCTTTTTCAACGTTTCTTTTCCCAACCCACCCACCCCTGCCCCTCGCCGCTTTTTTTCAACCCTCCCTCTCAGCGTAGTATCGCGAACGATCTTAACTCCGAGTTCTACACTGTTTTCTCTGTCTCTCTCGCTCGCTCTCTCCTTCATACCTAGAAAGATCCAAGTTCGAACCCCGCAGAGCGATTCCCGTGCAATCTGAAAAATTACGATTTTATTCATGAACTCGATCTAATCCGATCACCCGCGGAAACCCCGTGGCAGCGTGTACGGGCACGCACATTAGACCTTCCACCGTTCAATCGAGATCCGTTTTAAATTCAGCTCAGGCACTCCCAGAGCGATGGGAAACCGGGCCATTTCTTTTTTACACGAGAACCAGAGCGAGAGAGCGAGAAACGCACCAGAGTTAAGTCGATTTTAGCTCAAATCAGGTACAAGTGAAAACTTTACTATTATATGTGTCTATGTACGTATACATACGTTGTATACTATGTATACCGTGTAGTTAACTTGTTCCATTGCTACTGACACAAATGCCTCAATCAGAGATACTCGTCCGTCTATAATAACTTCCGTAGCCAGAAGTAAATCTTTTACCCCTCATCGAGGCTTCTTTATCGAGCCTACCAAAAAAATGTTCTCCAATTTAAGAATGGTATATGAGCGATCTTTTTCAAAATATGAGAATTTGATAAATTTTTGGTATTTTGTTCTTAAGCTTATGAAAAAATTATGTGTCAAATTTGAAATCGTTTTACTAAACGGTTTAAGAGCTATCAAACTCCAAAATCGCTGAAATTTAACATTGCTTCTTATAGAGAATTGATTAATTCGTTTTGAAGGCAAATTTAAAAATAAGAGATTCTTGGAAATTTTTTTTTTTATGTATTCGTAGTCGTGTTCATTTTGTACAGACAGTAATTTCAATTTTATTTTTCCTAAATTTATTTAATTTAATTGTTTAAACATTAAGAAATATTTAAATTATTTTTAAAATATGCTCAAGTTGTCAATTAATAGACAAAATAAGACTTAAAAAATTGGCAACTTTTTAGCAAAAGCCAGAGTCTGAGTTTAACGAATATAGCGTTAAGAAATTACTTTTGCTGAGATTGTCTGTACCATACATCCTCAATCCATAATTTATAAATTCTCGATAAAACGTGTTATATATGGTCTATAATGTATATTTTAAGAAAGTGTTAGAAAGCATGAAAATGGACTGTTGGTATTGAATTTTTTTTTACAGTCTTAATCTATTTTTTCGATAGCTAAATTTCAAGTACCATTATCGACAAAATAAGCAAAAATCATCCCGACAAAATATTTAAAAACCGTTAGCATGCGTTCTTTTATCGAAAAAAAAAAATTTAGAGTGAACCCTCAAACAATCTAAAATATCTTATGTGTTCATTAGCGTATACGATTTAATTATTTACCATAAAAATATAGAGTCATCGAACTTTTCAGTGAATTATTTAATAATAATATCGGATATGACACTTATACGTGAGTGAATCCAAGTCAAATTATAACCTAAAAATAAAAATCATTTCTTAATTATCTCTGAATATATTTTATCAATATTTTACATTTCGAAATTAGTATATTTGTTAAAAAAAATCTCATTTGATTAGTAAGTATCGCTAATACCTCCTAAAAAAGATGCATGCACGAATATACATATCTTGGAAGTGAAAAAACTTGAATAAAACGAAAAAATGATTCTTATAAGACAATTTAATTTTGCAGTGCAGAGAGAAATAGATAGAGTGTCTGGTAAACTTTATGAAATATTTGGATAGAGAAGAGGGATAAAGTTTAGTTGTATGTGTGGTTGGTCGTTACTCTTGATGTAGTTTAACACGGGGGTCCCTCACTGTGTTTTCAAGGCCCTTCAGGCAGTTTACGGTTCGGAGAGACAGCACGAACAAGAGACTCGTTGCGGGAGGGACGTATTTATAATAATTAGGTATAACGGCTCTTAGCGAGACCATGTTATTAAATCAAGAATGAAGCTAGCAGTTGCAGGAATAAAGCAGCATCTCCCTCGAGAAAACTCGCTTCAAGGAATACACACGATCAGGCATTATACATGCATCGCAAGTGTGCCATTTTCTATACTTCAAGTTAGCACTTTCAGTTAATTTAATATTTGAGAGTTTACACGAGAAAACTCAGCATCCTTGAAAGATATACAATATATACATACGCAGATACGCATTTTATTTCAAGTCTTACAAAAGTAAACTGTCACTTTCTCTTCAAAGAAAAATAACTCCATTAAAAAAAAAATTTTTTGTCAATAAAAAATATAATTAGATTAATGAAGCCATATTTTCAATCTTATTTCAAATAGATACATTCTTTGTTTCACTTGTGTATGTCTTTTGATTTTGTTGAAAAATTAGTGTAGAAGGTTCATCAAGCAAATAAACAACAGAAATAAAAATTGAAAGAATGAATTGTGAATTATAAGGAAATAAGAAAAATTTGAAAAAATTATATATTTTGTAGAAAAAGAATAGAAATCGAATGAAAAAAGAATTGAGTAATTCTACCGTTTAGTATCTAAGATATGTAAAGTTAAAGATTTTAGCGATTATCTATAAAAATAACTTGAAAACGAAATTTAAGAATATTATGAAAAAATTAAAAATGTTAGAGTATCTACAGAAGTTATATAAAAAGTCAGCATGATATACTATCCAGTATTTGAGAAAAAAAACTCATTTTAGTAGAAATTTTTAATTTTTTCCATTTTGGAAAAAATTCAACACTCTCGAAGTTCAGCACAAGTGAGGAAAATTCAATAAAAATAATACAGTTACTTATAAAATTTTAAAAAATTTGTAATGTTCTACATCATCTTTATGGACATTATATTTTCGTAAAGGGGAGCGGCCCCTTTTTTAAACGGCACATAGCAAAATCGTACTACCTTAACTTAAAGTATTATATCAACGAGTTTCGAACCGAATAAAAAAATGTTGAAATTGATGAACTTTGGAACGAGATTGTCGCGATTGTATTATACCTGCATTAACACACATTATCACAGCATTAACACACACAATTGCTCAGAACTGGTCGCAAAGGCATATATATTTTAGGATAAACAATTTGTCAGCAGCACCTGATGGTCTCCATCGAAAAGGGAAAAGGAAGCTCCAACAGCCACTCGAAAGATGGGCGACCTCGTGAAACTTTGAACAGCACCAGTTAGTAACAAGCAAAAGTACAAACGCGTATCGCTTCGAATCTATCAATTATTCAGTCAGGCTGGCCTTAAATACGTAATGCCTGGATTTCGAAGAAGGTCGAGCATTGTTTCAAAAGAGAGCTGAAGAATGTTCCACGCGACGAAAACTTTCGATCGGCAATGATGCGTCGTTGATATATATTTAAGTATCAAAAATTAATGCATCAAAAGACATTGCTTATAATCGTCAATGATGATGTTGAACCAAGATGGGAACTCACGTTCTGAAAGATGGGAAATGAGAGGAGGAAATAAAGTGTCAAGATTCGAAGACAATTTCCAAGAGAAATTGTGAGAAGGGGAGGAGGAAAAAAAGATGAGAGAGATTGTGTGGAAGCGATCGGAGAGCGAGCTGCTACCCTTCTAAATCGTAAATGTCGTCTCGACGGTCCCCTTTCTCGAAACTTTAACTCAAGTACGTAAAAGCTCTCCAGTCTCGGCGACACCTCGTATATGCCGGGTATCGAGAAGAGATGGGAAGCGATTCGAACCACACATCGAGGGATTAGATTGGCAAGGCTAAGCGTTAGAAAACGAGAGAGTATATACTTGGGAGTAAAACGCGTGCGAGATGGCGAACGAAGAGGAAAAAGTGGAAACGGCAGCAGACAAGACCACTCGGAGATTCACGAGATGAACACGACGAAGGGTTATAAAAGGACACCGGGTGTGCCAGGAACTTGTCCCAACAGCTATACACCATATTAGGAGAAAATTCTTTAAGCAGGTTGTAACTTCAGAGTAGTCAATACAACAACTATTTTTAAATTAAAATTATAAAAAAAAACCTCAATTTGAAGAAAGCTTTATTTTATTTACTTTTTCATATGAGAATCACTCCTATCAATGCGTTTCACAAGAATAATGGTTTGAATTAATTTATACTTTTAAAAGTTAGACGCTGTTTTGAACGAATATGAAAGAGGTTTGACACAGTGAACTGTCGATGAACTCGATAATTTTTTCTTATTTGTTCGATGACCCCACTTTTTTGTTGATATCATTGATTAAATCTCCCTGGAACATCATATCAAAAATTCATGTTATTATCTAGTGTCTGCATGTGTTAATTGCTCAAATGAATGCTCTAAGCCCATACGCGAAGTAAAATTACCGTGCAAATTTGTATAATTGTTAAATGTATTTTTCTTCACAGAAAGTTCGATAACCTATATATTATTGGAAAGCTAATTTTATTTTCTATCAAATCAGTAAGGTAAACGTCCCAAGGGTTTTCTCACTTTATCTTTATTTTAAAAATATTGAAACAAAAAAATCTGCTTCTGGCATCTAAACTATTAATATCTGATATTTTAGTGATCCAAAACTCATTTTATGTGTTAATTATAGATAATATTTTTAGTAAATAAATATACTTGAACGTTTGAATATGTAGAATGTCCCAACAGTTCGACAGAATATCGACCCTATCTTTAGGGTTGAGCGAGTTTTTTCCAAAAAATTAACGTTATGAAAAATACACCTCTTTGTATAGAAAAAATAACCCACATGATTCAATTGATAAAAAAATAATTGAAATATTAAAAATAATATAGCGAAAATTGTCCAACTATTGGGACATATCCAATATATGCACCGTTACCTTATTATTGTGTTACAAAATTTCAGACGAGAAAAAAGTTTCTAATGTGTTCTTCAAATGAGAAACGATAAATTGTGAATAGGGACCTTTCAAATCTGGACAGGATTTCATACGTTTTTTTCATTCTCCTAAAAGTATAAAACACGTGTCCGCAAGAAAAAAAATAGCTATTTATTTAACCGATCAAAAACATAAGTATGTTTGAAGTAAAAAAAAAAGTGGTTAAATTACTGGTATAAACGCAGTCTTAATCGAAATATGGGCGAGTAAAAGGTTAGCATACGAGTTACGGAGAGGTTGCAATAAGGGATGAGTAAACGAGGGTGGAAGTTGCGGTAAGACTTCTCGAGTTGCACAAGAGATTTGCAGCTTCTCCCTCGAACCTCCCTCTCGATATCTACAATGGAATTATACACGAGGGTAGATCCCGTTACGAAGATAGTCGCGACAAATTTGCCAAAAAATATGCTCCAGCGTCGGTGCGATTGCACGGACCGAAGGGAATATAAGGGAAGGAAAAGTCCTCGGGGATAAGGAATGAACAACCAAGTAAGCGTTTTCCTACAGATGCCTCTTACCTCTCTCTCTCTCTCTCTCTCTCAGCATTTATCATTTTTTTACCCTGGCGTGCTTTTCCCCAACCAAAGCCTGCAAAGAGAAGAGTATTTCGATTTTTCAATTCGATCTGGCTCATTTCGATCATGACGATGATGAGAAAAATATCTTAACGCGGATCAATTTTCACTGTGAGAGATCCGTCAGAAAGTTGCAAGGGAGATATACGATCTCGCTTCTATGTGACTTTTGGGAGAGATGAGGTACGCAATTTTTTTCCAGCCTTTTTTTCTCTCTCTCTCTCTCTTCTATTTTTACGAACTATCATTTATGTGCTATATATAGTAGCCCCAAAAAACAGTACGTGTACTGTGAAAAATGAGACAAGCACGTTTACAGGATGAATTTAGTTGTTAAAGAAATAATTCATGAAATATACCTTGAGAAAGCATACTCGTCGAGTTAGGTTTCTTATTGAAGGAATTTGACTTGTTTTTATTAAGTTTACTAAAAAAAATTTTATCACGATCTTTTGTATAATCGCGTGTTAAATCGTATATTATATTTCAAAAAATAAACAGAATTAATTGATTTAATTTATAATTAATTCAATTAAATAAATTAAATCCATCTATTAATTAATTAAACGGTTTAAGCTATCGAAACACTTTGAAACGGTATCAAGGGACAAATCTTTATATGAAACGAAAAAGGGATGAAACTTTATATACAATCTTCCAAATAAATAAGATCTTTAAACAATTTTTGCTTGATATTTTTACATATTTTAGTAATTTACATGTATAATTATTATTTATATCACAAAATGATTTCTTTTTATATGTGTAGCATACCTGTCATACACGTTATCGAATCACGAACGATGTTCCAATTGTAGTTAAAGACACAGCTGTCAAAATATTTTGACGTTATATCAATCGTTGTATCTGTATAGTTTGGCTGAGGGGAAACTTTATGCAGAGAGGATTGCGAAAAAAACAATGATTGAAAAAATTGATTTCGACAAAATTAAAATTTCGGTATGATTCGTAATGATGCGTACATCACACGCCCTCGACTTATTTTTCATTGCAAAGAAAAAAAAATACTAGACTTTACAGAGTTTTCCCCAACCTTAGAGTAAAATTAATATTTCAATTATTGAAAATTTGGATTGGTCAAAATCTGTCAAAAATGTCACTCTTTTGGGATTTTCGGTGTCACATAAACGTAAAGTCAAAATATCAACATCGTCAAAGTTAATTAAAGAACGTGTATCCATAAAATGGTTCATGAAAAATCAATGAAATTAGTTTGCTATACTCACGAGGGATTCTTCTAAATATACTGAATGTCAGAATTAATTCATATAATTTCTCTTTCATGAAAAAAGATTCGTGAAATGCTTGAAAATAATCGGAACATCTAGAATACTGTAAAACTCGTAGGCAAAAGTTTTCGAGGTAAAATTGGCAATAGTTTTCCAAGCCACAATTTTCGCCCAGAAGATTCTGCTTGAGCAAAATAACGAGTTAGATAATAATCTTTTACGATTTGGCAGCCTGGTGGATCGCGATATATATATATATATACATTTAAGGCTATATATTTAGACTCCCGAAAACCGGAAGTTGTAAAAAGTAATCTCGTTGACAGCTGAGGGGAAGAGAGGGAAAGAAGAAGCACGAGGGTTAGGTTGGGGGGAAAATTCGTAACGAGAAATCGCACTTGGAGATTTTACCGTTTTGTCCCAGTTTGTCGACAGGTGGAATTTATCATCAGGCCAGCAGTCTTCTTGCTGATTCCTTCCTCCGTTTGTACAAGGATAAGAGCATCCCTCTCTTGCTCTTCTATATCATCCCCGATGTAACATCTGTTCCGAAGCTCAACGAATTATCAGCAGCTTATGACGTATATTCTCCCTGTTCTTTTCGGTACTTATTTTGCACAATAACCATTTTCCCATCTTTTCCCTCTTTACATAAAAATTCTTATTATTACGAACCAATCTTTTATATATACACACATAGTAGTTTTTTGGTACATCAAAGAGGCAATATACAACTAGCTCGACAAAAAAACAGTCTCATATTTTCGAATGAGACTAAATATGAATAAAAGACTTATTTTAAGATAACGCGACATTGGATCGTTTGTTTCAAATTTTTCTTCATGCGTACAGAAGGGAGAGTGAAGACGAGTGCGAATAGGAGAAAAAACTGAAGAATTTATAGAAAATCGAAAAATGGTAGGATAACTTGTTTTTTTTTTAATATATGTATATACATCTATATTCAGATCGTTTCATTGTATAGGAAAGGCTTTCAGTCATCCTTTGATTACACAGATCTTTTTTTCGTTCATCAAAGTCTATTCCAGTTAGACACTCAAAGTGGAAAAACAAAACGTATGAGAACTCCTCTCTGTCATTGGTATATGTTCTTTACGAGACAGCTTTGTATCTTTACTTTAGGAAAGAACAAAAAATATCTGACTTGTTTTTTTTACTCATCCTCAAATTATTATTTTTTTCGTAATTTCTTTATTAGCATAACTCTATTCAAACCAACTTCTGCAAGCAGTAATTTACATAAAACGTGAATGATGAATTACCTAAGACATATGTTAGGTAAAAGTAATACATTGTATACAGTACTCGTTATTGTTGGTACATGCAATGTGATCTTAATTATAATTATTAATAAATAATAAATCAAGTACATAAAATATATGATAAATAAATAGGGCTTTTTTTTTAAATCACACTATTTGAAAATTTTAAGCTTTATTCAAGCTTTCAGACAAAAAGAAGTGTACTGAGAGCTGTGCAGGTATAAAGTCGTAAAAAGATAAGAGTTAAAGAAATTTCGTATGCAGAAGCAGATTCTTCATTCACTCTTTAGTGAAGATTGGATCGACGATTCGTCGTCAGGCGAGTCACGATTCAATCGAAACTTCCGGAAACTCTCTCTCTCTCTCTCTCTTTGCAAATTTATTCGGAAAGCCCTTTTTACCGAATTCTGTGATAACCCTATTTCCGAGATACGTAATTTTCACTCGATTTGAAAATTCTACATTCGAAAAGTAATCTTCTATCAAAATTGAGTTTATTTCGAGATTTTTCAGTATCACTTTACTTACCAATGCGAACAAAAAGTTCCTTTTGTCACGAAATTTTTTTCCCCGCTTGAAAAACGTCTCGAAACTCGCAGTTGCCCGACGTGATACATTTCAATGTAGATGAAAAATATTCCAAGACTCTTTTTTTGTCCTTATTACTCACGTCCGAAGTGCTGTACATCATTCCTCGACACTTATTGACTCTTGAGCCTCGAATTGAAAAGTAGACAGCGCCTTGCTTTCTCGGCCCCTCTCTTATTCTGTACCGGCTGTTCCATAATTCAGCATCATCGATATAAAAGAGAAAAAAAAACATAATAATAAATTCTTAGAAAATTGGAAAAATGTAAAAAAAAAGAAATAACACCCTCTTGATATTTCATCCAAGCCGAGCCTCGTTAATTTTCCATCGTTAAAATTATCGACTCGAGCGATTATACTCAATTTAAAATGTTTTTTTTTCTTTTTCTTTTAAATTCTCTACTCTTTGGTTGAGCTGTATAAAATTATAGCGCGCGGCCCATTAATAACTCGGCTCGTATATACTTTCAACAACCTTTTTCGAGTATTACCCAAAGGCGCGCCTTACCTCTCCAAAGATTTTCGATGCTCCTGCCCCGCACTTATTTCGGCACACCGAACGCGAAAACACGCGGCCTCGGAAGCAGGCCGTGAAATGAAAAATTGCTTGAAATTTTGGGCGTACGAGGGTGAAGAGAGGAGACCACGTGGGGAACTTGACTCAATATAAAAGGGTGACTTTTAGGCACGAATTCACTTCAGGATGGATAAAAAAAAGGGACGGAGGTGTACGCGATAGGAACTGGAAAGAAGCAGGAATAAAGAGGGAGTAAAAGAAAGAGAGAGAGAGAGAGACAGGACCGAAAGGCAAAAGCAAGACAAGTCCATGAGGGTGAGATTGCCAGTGAGAACAAAACTTCGCAGACCTTAAAAAATAGCCCGCTTCTGGTCATAAATTCACCTGTCACTCTGTCGCTAAATTTACAATTCATTTTCTCAGAAAATGGCGCGACTCTTCATTTTACTCCCGAGCTCCTTATACTTTCTTTATCTTCCTTTCTCTTATCACGAATTTAATTTTGTCTGAGCCGGCTGTACAGCTATTTCATTAATAATTATGAAGTAATATCAAAATTTATTGTCAAAAACAGAGAAGAAAAAACCAATTTTTTTGAGTTAAATTTGAGCCAGACAAAAATACGGTGGCCTTTTTATTTTTTAATTTTTAATTTTTTAATTTTTAATTTTCCTTTTTAATTTGTGCTTTTCAAAATATCATGTACATGCTTGACTTTTTCAGACGCTTTAACTCACTCTGATTATTGAATGTTCTCTATATGAGAACATTCAATCGTATACATATAATTGTAATAATCGTAAAAATTAAAATAGAAGTCGCACAAAATCATTTGAAACAGAATTTCTTGAAAATTTGCACAAATCTTGTCTGAGGTCATGTTGAAATGTATGCCTAATTTTATGAAACTTCACCATCTAGTAATCGAGATATTAATTGTTGAAAATCGTCACATTTTTTAATCTTTCATAAGAGCCCATGTTAAAAGTGGCAATTTTTTGAAATAAATATATCGATAACCACATGGTGAAGCCTCTTTAAATTTTGCACACATATTAATTTATGATGTCAAACAAGATCAGTATAAATTTTGAAAAAATTCTGTCTCAAATAAATTGAAATAATGATTTTACATTTAGTTAAACATGTATTGCCAAACTTTTGAATAGACCGTCACGCGACGCCTACCTTAATTCCTAAAAATCGAGAATCGCAAAAATAAAAAAAGAAATCAATATAGAAAAAAAAACGTTTTTCTCCGCTTTTTTCTCTACTCCGTGGCATCTGCGTGACGAAATCTCATAAAAGAAGTGCGTCGTGTACAATTTTGTTATCCTGCAACTCGAATAATAATTATAGCATATACAGTCTCTCTCTCTCTTCCTCCGTTATTATTTTTTCTTCTTTTCTCTCATGCAATCTCTGTATTCGCTAGTGAATATAATTTCAAAAGTTTTTTTTTCCCTCGTTCTCGCTCACTCGTCTAAATGTACGTTTCGAAGAGATCCCCAAAAGGAGCTTTATACGCACGCAAAATCGTAATCGACCGGCCACGAGCAATTTTTTTACTGGCACACACATACACCTGCAGAATGAAAAAAAAAGAAAGACAGAGGGAGAAAAATAATATTCACGAGATACGCGGCCCAGAGGCAAGGATATTATATGCACCAAAAAGAGAATACTGAAAAAAAGAACGAGAGAAAAAAGTTTGGGCGTACCTTTCATTATTGATCTCGATGCTGTTACAAACGATCATTTAATTTTTTTGCACCTCGTTTCAAGGATATATGTATATAACAAGCTCGATACTGTACACACGATTTTTCAAACCAGCTTTATCCACATAAAAGAAAAAAAAATGTTTGTATAACAAATACGCGATTGAGATATTGTAAAAGATATATATCAACCGGAAATATGGCCCTAGGGAATCGGCAAGAATTTTTTTCATTCATTCCTGGAAAATTGAATATCGACAAAAAGCTTTTGAACTTTACACCAAAAAGAAATTATCCTCGGGGTATTTCAGAGGTAGAAAATAATTACAGTTGGTTTTTTGCGATTGTTCGAAATAAATGGTAAAAATAAGAGATAAAAAACGTTCATTTCCTGCTCTTTCAGATTAATCCCTTTTAAAATTATAAAAAATTCAGAATCAGAAAGAGCCAGAGATATGAATGTTATTTTAAATTGAATTGTAGTTCATAGCTATACTTGAATGTGAAGGAACATTTATATAAATTCATGCAACCCGGAAATGAAATGATATTATTACTATTCAATATTTATGAAGGTATAAAATAAAATGATTACATACTTGATATTTTGTGGCTCCTTTGTCTTCATAACTATTGCTCTATATTCTCTCTAAAACTATATAGTCTTAAGGTAATACAACCGCAAAATTGTATTAAGACAGATTTTCTTAAAAGCTTGCACAGATTTTCTTTAATGTCGTATGAAAACGTGTGTCAAATTTTACAAAGCTTCACCATTTATAGAAATCGAGATATTATACATTGAAACTTTTTGAATTTTGAAATTTTTGCTTTTTCGAATCTTCCACAAGAGCCCATGTTAAAGCTGGCAATTTTTAAAAATTAATATCTAAATAACTACGTGGTTGAGCCTTTTTAAATGTTGCATACATTTTAACACAATGCTAAAAAAGATCTGTGGAATTTTTGAATATATTCAGTGACAAGAAATGTCAATAAATGATTTTACAGTTATTTAACACGTGTAAGGACAAAGTTTTGAATAGACTGTCTCGGTTGTACTACCTTAATTATTGGATTGTATTACATGGGTATAATTTTTGCTCCTCTTTTTTTCCTTTGACGCATTTAAATATTCTTCTATATTATATGTAATTTCTTTCTTTAATTTAACAAATTCATCATTCCTATCTTTAGCACACTTTGGTGTGACCTGTTTCTACGTTTGCACAAAATCTCTCCTTGGATCCACTTTTTATTCCTTTTTCGTATCATCCGGTCATTATTTCGATAAATATTTTACTTCCTCCTTTAATTCCGTAATCCAATTTCGATGAACAATATATAAAATTCCCTATAAAATGAGTGTAAATAATAATTTTAAAAAAATCGAAGGAAGGTGTTTTTGGATATATTTTTGAGAGAGAAAAAGAAGTCTTCCAAAAATCTAGAGGTCGTAGCAGCTTTGCAAAATCGATATGCCCGCAGTGTTATTCAGGTGAAAAATCGGAAGAGATTTTTTTGATCACATATACATATACGTGGCGAGTCAGCATACGGGAACGGATTTCCTTGATTTTGGTGGGATGATAGCTGTGGAATATCTTGCCCCCGTGTGTACGTGAGATTGAAGCATTTGCCTCTGTCTCTCTCTCTCACTCGCTGCACGAGCATCCGCGCCTTTCCATGCACAACGCCAATCGTCGCTTCTTCAACCGAGATTTATTGCAGCATAGCTTTAGCCGAGACGCGCGAGCAATTTACATTCCCGCCTACGTTCCATGCATCGGTGTCCTGCACAAATCCTCACCAGTCCCACAAACCGGCGATCCACCACAAATTACCTCTCTACCTCTCTCTCTTCCTTCGCCCTGTTTTTTTTTATTTTTCCACCAAATATCATTTCATTTCAAACCTAAATATGTTAATTTTTAAGGAGGAACTAAGATATTAAAGATATTAAAGAATTTAATATCTCTAGAGGAACTAGAGATACTGAAGAATTTCATAATTTAATAAACTATATAGAGATATTACAGAATTTAATATAGAGATATTAAGAATTATTAAATTAAAGAATTTAATATCTCCGGTTATTATCCCTAACAAAAATTTGTTTTTTATGGTAAAATAATAAAAGTTAGACTTTATATTTTAGTCATAAATTATTTATTTGTTAATTTTTTCCTGCTAGGACACTTTTTGAACGATTTTGATATTTGTTATTGTGTAAACGTATTTAAAAGTAGACGAAAACAGAAATGATCGGGATTGCTATATTTCGTGCGAATTATTTTAAAAATTATCAAACTTTCGCTAAAGTACAATAAAACACAATATTCTTTGCATAAATAATCAAGAGATTTATTACTTCAATTTTTGCCATATTATATTTAAATAAAGAACTAAAAATGTAATCCATTATATGTTTTCCCATTCTTGTACATGATTGATTTTTATTAAAACTATAACGTCTTTATCAAGAAAATCTCATAATTTTCAGAAACTATAAAACTGTTGTTATTTTGAGTTTTTTAAAAATGGTTTGTAATCCCGTGAAGGAGAGAAATATTGGTTAATGGAGTATGAAGCGAAATTAAGTATAGTTTAGGCTGTTGGGGAAAATTTTCAGAAGTGAACCTCAAAAGATTTCTGTTCGCTTCGTAGTGTCTCATTCCAGAGTTTGTGGATGAAGGGCAGGGTGATATTCATGACCTCTTCAAGACTTGTAATCATTCTTAGGCTTGCTACTCTCGCTTCGGTCTCCTGCTTTTTCTCTTCTCTTCCTTCATCCTACTCTCATCATTCCTGATGCTTCGTCCTCGACTCGCCAAAATTTTGCAGGCAGATTATTCGACGAGGAGGAGCTTGGCTTTAACATTCAAAGCGAATGATCCAATGGATCCGTGTCCACGATTATGCTCCAAAATGAAACGACCATCTTCAAAGGCGAATGGAAAAAGTTATCGAGACCTCGTGCTCACTTCCTGCTCATTTCAATTCCGGATTTAACGCTTACGACGAGAAACCTTTTCCTACGCTAAACTATACACATACACTTGCTATTTTTCCACTTTATTCCCCTTTCAAGGATATCACCATCACCCTTAAGATTTTTTCCAATTTCTCTCGTAAACATTTTTAAAAAATTACGAAAGTTTTCATCGACGTTATTTTCGAATAAGTAATAGGATTACACTAAGAGATAAATCACGATAATAGATTTTTCTATAATGGGACAACTATACTACTTATTTTATAACTAAATATTATATTTTCATAGTTAATTTAAATATATTTTAGGCCTGAATTAACAATACAGAAAAATCTAATGTTATTTATTATTTTTAGAAGCTAGTTATATAGACAAGATCTAAAAATATCTTTATTTTCCATGATAAACAATGTAGTTGTCACTTTTTTATAATATTTTTCTCTCAGTGTACGTATATAGAAGAAAAAAAGTCATAAGAAAATGCAATTTGTTTGGAATCCCCGATCCTGGTTTGGATATAATAGCAGTTCGTCAAGTTTTTGTTGACGCACTATGGCGAAAGACTACGTATGTAGTAATCGTAAATTTGGCAAAAGCATGGATGAGACAGGAAGCTTAAATCCTGGCCGGAAATTATGAGATATCGGGGGAATCCGATCGCTGTAAGGCTCGAGGGTGCGAAAGTTGGATCGCAATTCGATTACCGTCATTACCGAGAGAGAAGTGGGGCAAGAGGGGGCTACCTGGAAATCGAGTTACCAAGTGGAAATACCTCTCGGAACCCTCTTCACCGTAAGCCCGCGTGCAGCCTCGCGAGAAACCGTTTGCGTTTTCATCAACGAATCGTCCATGCGTTCCTTTTCTCTCCTCCTCTCCTACCCTTATCTCCTTCTTAACGCGCTACGAAAAAGTCATTCCGTTCCTCTCTCTTCTCTCAATTTATTGCTTCTTCCAAATCGGAAATTCGCCTCGATTATTATTTTCTTAATTTTCTGTTTTTCTTTATCTTCTCATACTTTCATAAAAGTATGAGAAGAGAAAAAAGAAACAGAAAATCATGAGACCATATTTTACCCAAAACAGTGCTGATTGATATGGTCTACTGATAAAAATACGAAAATCTCGTTAATTTTTACTGTTAACCATAATATATTTTCTAATGTATTATAAATTATAAATAAATATAGAAAACTGTAGAGAGTATTATTTCAGAATTCTTCGTACAGAACATTAAATTAAATTTAAAGTAAATTTTCCAAAGTAGCACTCCAATTCGTATACCTTATCATACATATAAATATGACAACCTGTAGAGAGTGTTATTTCTTTTGGAAATTTTTCGTAAGAAATATAGTAACTTTAGGTACGTTATAAATTTCACAAGTGAACATAGTAAAATTAACATGGGAAGACCATGGATAAACTGAGAGTAAAGTGATTCGAAAATTCAAAGGGAACATTGTAAAATTTGTATAATTAGAGAAGGGACAAACCTGACCAAATAAAACATTCGATTGTCTTGTTTTTCACGTCGTTGTCGAATTCTGACCTGTTCGTACTAGTTATTGCTCAATTCTCGAACAGAGGAAGCATCTCAGACAGTGACTACAGTAATCGTTAATTATTTAATAATTTAATAGTTATATAAAGCCAACTTTCGTAGACTTACATGCACCGTAAGAAATAGTTCAAATATACTTTATTATAAGACATACGTTTTTAATTTTTCAAAATATTGTTTTATTGTTACGGAAATGGATGATTTTCACTGAGAAAAATTTTTTGTTGAATCAACAAAATTTCAGTTGATTAAACCAAAATTTTGTTGAATCAACAAAATTTCACAAAATTTTTTTTCAGTGTACATGCAAGTGAAACTACATGATGATATATTTTATGTTGAGAAACTATGGGTGTAATTTTTTTGTTAATATATAGTACGTATTCTATAAAAATGTGTATACATTCATTATATAAATGAATGAAATATTTATAAAAATGTAGTAGCATCAATTATCAAAGGACTTTATTTCCTTCTTTATACTTTTTTTACAAACAAATAAAACATTTAAAAAAAATAAAATAAAATTCTTAAAAAATTCTGGAGAAATATAATACAAATTTTGTATACAAAATTCTAAAAATGCAGAAACAAAGAATCAATCGATGTGAGCTTATTTTTTTTATTCTCGTCTGTATTTTGGCACGTTCCTGCCAGATTATTTAGACGTTGATGGGAGCTCTCGTGACAATTATTATATGAGCGAAATAAATCGGCGCTTGGCATTCTTGATAAAAGCAAATGTCGAGAGGCCGACACGGGGAACGTGTAGTCCGGGCTAATGCCAACAGTGATGGTCGTTTGTCGAGCACAAGCTGCCACACTGTGTTCTTCGTCTTATATATTTCCTCCTCACCAGCCGACATCGCCGCGACGTCAAAGGCTTTCAGACAGCGTGTTTCACTGATAGATAGATTTTTTATTCTTATATCAAAGCATAGTTATACCCTCGCGTATAATGCATTTACAATAAAAATACCAAAAAAAATATAAACAATCGTAGTAAAAGCAAACAGTAGAGATATAATAGCAAATAAATAAATATAGATATCAGATATAGAGATTAATTCCATGACAAATATCAAAAGAAAACAAAAGTAACCAGCGAAAGCATACCATAATATAAAGAAAAAAGAAAAAGTAATATTTTATAGATAACACTGGCACACAAAAAAAGTGGTCTGTACTTTTGACCAGACCCCCTATCTTTGTATATTTTGGTGTGCTGAATCCGAATTTGGGGTCCGTTTTGTCCGTATACCGTCAAAATTTCGAGTAAATTGCGAAAAATTAAAAATTATAAAAAATTGCTATTATTATGTTTAAAAAAATGTTCTGAAATTATATCAAGTATGATTTTGATGTATTTTGATCCGCTTAATCCGAATCCCAAGCCGTACACCCTTTAAAATATAAGTATATTGCAAAAACCTCCAAAAAATCTGTAAAATTCAGAAAATGATCTTTAACACAGTAAAACTGCAATCTTTTGCAATTTTCAGAGATTTTTTGAGGGTTTTTACAATTTACTTATATTTTAAAATGTGTACGGATCAAATAGGCTTGGGACTCGGATTCAGCGGATCAAAATACATAAAAATCATACTTGAATTAACTTCAGAAATTTTTTTATCATAATAATAGCGATTTTTAACCATTTTTAAGGTTTGTTTGTCATTTACTTGGATTTTAAAGGGGGTATGGGCCAAATAGGCTTGAGATTCGGATTTTTGGGATCAAAATACATAAAAATGAGGCTTGTTCTAGTTCGATAAAAAATTTTTTATCGTGAAAACTGCAGTCTTTTTGCCATTTTTAACGGTTTTTCGCAATTTACCCAAAATTTTGAAGGTGTACTGAACAAAACGGACCCCAAAATACATAAAGATATGGGGATCTGGTCAAAAGTATAGACCACTTTTTTTGTGTGCCAGTGTAATCACGAATTTAGTGAAGGGATTTTGAAGAGCTGATGATGATCACGAATATAAAGTGCTGCCTTGAGGATTCAACAGTGGTCAAATTCGGGACTCCTGGTGATGGGGTCGAATTCCAAAAGCGTGTTCCAGACACTATCGTCGAGTTCATGTAGTCCTAAATAACGGTTTCCTTAAGTCAGATAGATGGAAAGAGTGTTAATTCGTGAGCATTCTTTCATGCAGAAAAATATTCATAAAAAAAAATGCAAAGTGAACAAAAATTTTCTCATTTGTCAGCATATAGGCCTCGCTCTGTTTATTTTTCCGAGCGATATTTTTTCGCATGGATATTGGAACAATTTCGATGTAATTCTTCCATTCGAGTGCATGGTGAACGATCTCTCGCGGAATTTACCAGAGTCAGCCGAAAAACAGGAATGAGGGAGCAAAATTGGAGAGAGAATAAAGAAGTTTAGGAAAGAGGCGACGGCGGCGATGAGCCTCACCCCTGACCTATTTCACGAGAGGTTAGGGTGAAAATTTCGGTATAGGATCGAGTACATCGCCCGCGGGAGTTTCCAGGGACGCTCACCAAGGCACGAGAGTGCTGTATACGTTGCGGGAGAGTGGCTCTCGCGCTTGTTCCGCTCCCTCATCTCTTTCTCGCTCTTGATAAATTCCGTAACTGTAGCTTGCGGAGAACAGGAGGCAGATTTCCCTGTGCCTTCGGGCCAATGATATTTAGATACGCCGGAGAGTCTCCCAGCACGAGTCGCTTATTTTACTTCCCTCACTTTAAATGCCGCCGGAGACTGCTTCTCCTTATTTTTCTTTTCCCTTCAATTCTCGTAAACGCTCCCGCAATTGACGATTGCGACCCGCACCCCTTGCTCCCGCCTTCACCGCTTATTCTCTCCGTCACAATCTCACTCGGTTACAACCTCCCGCTCCATTATTTATCTCTCAGATATAGTATTTACCACTCTCCGCGCGTAACTAATCGAATTCTTCGTACCGTTCATTATTGTATTACAGGTTGGTTAGAAATTCAGACTTGCGTCAAAAATGACACTTTTTCTAAACAATGGTAACGTTTTAATCACATATAACATTTAAGGTAGGAGCCGCGTAAAATTGTTTAAGGTAGTTCTAACACAAAATCATAATAATGAGATTTCATTGAAAATTTGTGCAAAACTTTTTTATACAATCTTCCATACGTGTATCAAATTTTAAAAGGTTTCACCGTGCAGATATTGAGATATTTATTGTTAAAAATCATGATTTTCAGAGCTCTAAGAGCACGTGTTAAATATCGCAATTTTTAACTCTAAATATCTTGACTTCTGGACGGTGAAGCTTGTTGAAATTTTGCACAATTTTTTATGGTACTTT
>JAPYYW010002232.1:0-21840 GCA_030522545.1 Cremastinae sp. A BG-2022a | reverse complement strand
TTCTAATGAGTAGAGATTAGCCAAAAGTCAATGCGCTCCGCATAATGCACTCTATACCAGTTAATCGATTAGAGGCCTCATGTCTTTTTTAATATAGATTAATCAAATAATTATTTTGAAAAATAAATGAAATGAATATAAGAAAACAATTTAACTTATTCGTATGTTAATGTTGTTCTGCAAAAATATATTAAATAAATACAAATATTTTGAAGAATGTATGAAATGAACACGAAAAAGTATAGCAAAACGAATTTTGGGTTGATTCTACGAAAAAAAAAAATTGTCTAATACCAGAGTGTAGAAAAATAAGGAACGAATGTACAAGATATTGAATTTTTCTCGAGCTTTTAGAGAAGAAAAAAAATAGATCAGTGATAGAGAAAATGGGGCATCGCTGGGTCGGAATAACTCGAATGTATTATGCTTCACATACGATTCATATTATCGCTGAATAATACGAATGTAGGCTACACGTACACGTAAGATACGTAAACACGGAGCGAATCGAAGTGGCGGGCACGCGGCGGCGAGCGTCGATTCGGAGCCGCGTTCCCGCTCTCCGGCCAGAGTGCTACCACGTGCGCTCGCCGGGTTTTTCAATAACGAGCAAAAGGGCTCAAGTACCAGGAATACGCGTATCCCTATTCGAGAACTTGGTCTCCTTTGTCCCGCATGCTCTCCCGCGTTATATACACACGCGTGTGTATGCATAGGTGAATGCCGAAGAGAGAAATCATACCGGGGGCAAGGACGTGATACAACCACGCCCGACTCATCACGGAACTTTCTATAAACCGAAAACTGGATCGCGAACTCTCCCGTCTCTCGACCGGCTCTCTTTTTCTTCTTCTTCTTCTCGAGAGCATCCTCTCTCTCTCTCTCTCTCTCCTTTTTCCCCATCCGCGCCTCCTCCGATCCTTCGGGCTTAGCTCGAAAGAACCGTTTTCCCTCTCTCTCTCCTGGTCTCTCGATTCTTATTTCTCTTTTATTATTCTTTTGCTCGTTCTCATCTTCTTTTTCCTCGAGCTTCTCTCTCTGTTTCCCGAAGCAAAGTGGATCTAGAAGGGATTTTAACAGACAGGAGAGAGAGAGAGAGAGGCGAGAGCACGGTGGCGGAATCTCACGTCGTCTCGCGCGGAGATACGAGACCGGACTCTCTCGCGTAACGGGGGATTTATATCTGCTCGTGTATGCGAGCTCCCGCGAGAGATCGAGGCGAGGCTCTCTTTCTCTCGAGATGAACTTTTTTCTTCTTCCTCTCCTGTCCGGCGCACTTACATGCCTCTATGTGCCCCGGCGATGTGAGTAATGAGTCTATACTCTGATACAAAATTAACTGTATATCGCGCTGGCCGAGTTTTATCCTTTTTTTCTCGCATCCTCTCTCTCTCTCTCTCTCTCTCGCTCGTTC
The DNA here is from genome assembly GCA_030522545.1 of Cremastinae sp. A BG-2022a. Lineage (NCBI taxonomy): Eukaryota > Metazoa > Arthropoda > Insecta > Hymenoptera > Ichneumonidae > Cremastinae sp. A BG-2022a. The sequence continues at coordinate 20,426 of JAPYYW010002232.1, read as the reverse complement.
ACTCTGTTTTCCACGTCAAATTAGCTATTCAATATTGGAACGGGGAAATTGAATTACCAAAATTATCGACGGAGAAATATACATTATTTCTGCCTCTCTGCGCCATTTCTTACGCTATATATACTTTTATTTTCATTAGAAAGGCGGGAGAGAAAATATTCTTCCTCGTTCGAAGATCTTTTTCCGACGGTGCTAACCATCCGGGACTTTTTGTGTATGCAACTTTTTTTAAAACTCTCTGTTTTTTTTTTCGAGCGGGGATGTAACTGAAGAAGTGAATGCATTTTACGAGCGTTTTTCTTTATCGTCTTTTTTCTTTCTTTTGAAAGATACGAAAAAAATATAGCTACTGAACTCATTTGCGTAATTTGTGTCCATTAACCGCGTCTTGAGGCTTCGCCGTTGATCCTCGTGACCTCCCCGACTCTGCATTAATATTTATAAAAGAGAGGAAATAATATCGTTCGCCTGGTGAATTTGAGACAACGTGAACTCATTGTTTCAGGATTTTTTAAAGCTTCTTCCACTCTTACGAGATTTATAAAGTTTCTACATTTTTTTTATTTTTATGGAAAGATTCCAATTTGTTTTTAAAATTTTAATTAAATTAATAGAGACGAATTATTGTCTAATGTATACGGATTTGTACATTTTTACGATGAATTTTTTTTGTACTTACACGATAATATTTTTAAGTATTTTATGGCAATATTCATAATGAAATTTTTTTGTATAGCTATAGATAAATTATTATCCTGTGTAAATGTAAACAACTGCTCGAATTTTTTCGCGTACGGTGATGAAGATAAATTGAAGAGAACTGATAATGAGATGGCATGAATTTTCACTTTGTGCATTTTTTTTCTGTTTAATGAGATTTTAGTCAAGATTCCCATTTTTTACGATGCACATTTTGCTATTTATACGACATATTTTTAATTTTTTATGGCAAGATGAATAATGATTTTTTTTTATTTCTAAAAAATCGGTATTTTAATATATGATAATATTTTTAATGTTTTATGGCAAAAGATTAATAGTAATTTTTTAAACTTCCTGAAAAATCAGTATATGAACAAATTATTATCATGTATGAAAATTGTAGAACTTAAGTAGACATCTGCTTGAATTTTCACTTTGTGCATTTTTTCTTTTTAGTCAAGATTCTCATTTTTTACGATATACATTTTCAACTGTACAACATATTTTAATTCTTTGTAACAAGATAAACAATGTTTTTTAATTTTAAAAAAACAGTATTTTCATTTATACGACAATAATATCTCTAATCTTTTATGGCAACAAATTAATGGTGATGTTTTTTTTACAATTCCTGAAAAATCAGTATATATGGACAAATTATATGTATGAAAATTGTAGAACTTAAGTAGGCATATCTGCTCGAGTTTTTTTTCGCATCCGGTGATGAAAATAAGTGAAGAGGAGTGTGAGAGGAAGCGGGTTTTTCCCGATGTGCGCGTTTTTTTCAACGGACATGCATATCCCATCGAAAGATAGAATGTGTTATTACGGGAAAGAGCTCGGTCTTATTGCGAAGATATATGCTATACTTTACTCTCGCTCTCGGGGCAGGGAGGAGAGCCGTTCGGCCGGAACGCGAAAAGAAAAGCTTTAACGGAGGCGAAAGGGAAAAGTCTCTTCCTCCGACATCCGTTCGCGGATGCTTTTCCTTTTTTTTTTCTCCGTGCGACGATAGAGTCACGTGTGCATGAGTGTATACGTGGAAGGAAAAGACTTTCCACTGACGTTGGTGTTGCGATACCTCTCGGCCATCTTCGCATTCCCGTTTAATTAAGGGTTTTCACTGCTCTCGACGATATTACGTTCTTTATATTTTCCGTTGCTCCTCTCTCGTTTTTTTTTTCTTCCTTATTTTATCTACGGGATTACGAGGAGTTTCAGAGCCCCTCCTCTCGTTTCTGGTGCTCTTATTGCCTCTTTTTATCGTTTTCATTTCCAAGACGCGTTTCTCGAGCGCGTGTACATTTCTCGCGCTTTTTATTCGCTCTCCTCGCCGTTTTTCTCTTCATGCGCGCACGAAAATCATTTTCCCTCGCCTCTTCTCTCCTCGTTTACTTCTTTCCGACGTGAAACTCTAATGACGAGACATTACGAGGAAAATTTCTCTTTCATCCGCGCGCCCGGTCTCGCGAGATATCGCGAAAGAAGCCGAGGACTGGAACGGCGACTCCGCGCTCTGGAAACGCTCGAGCGGAGTTGTCCAGGAAGATTGAACCATTTTTTTCCCTACTGTTACTTTTCCGTCGCGTCGCGTCCAACTGGAGCAGAAATTCATTCTGCAATACGCCATATAATTGTTGTCCGCTCGGACTCTCGGTTTCGTCGCGATTTTATAAACAAATTTTATCTCTCGAAATTCGCCGAGACGTCTCGCCGTTATTTAACATTCGGGCAATTTGCATTTGACAATTTAATTTTTTAATATCCGTCGAAAAGTAACGTCGTAAATCGACGGGAAAAAATTCCAGATCATTCCCGTTGACGTTTATGAAACAAACCCGTATCTTACGGATGACCGCTATTTAATAAACTCGTCGTTCACCTGCCGGACGAGAGAGCGCGGACCGAAGAGTTATATAGTCGATAATTCCGTACGGGCCGTTTCGGTACGATCGAGTTTTCGAGTCTAAAATAAAGAGCTCTAATCCATCAAGACTTTTTATTTCATTCGATAAATCTCTCCTGATTTTCATTCTATATACTAATCCCTTCAGACTTTTTTTTTAATTTCAAGATCTTATTCGATCAAATCTTTTTTGCTCGCGCTGGATCTCTTAGACCCATAAAAATTTCAATTTGCGACATCTTTCCTGTCTCTTCACTGAATCAACTTTAATGAGTGTGATTCATAAAGATTTTTGCAAAATGAATCGAATGGCGCAGGAATTACGCTAATAGATAATTTTTTTTTAAAGTTATCACGTCTTGAAGATTTTTGAAAAAATCGAAAGGAGTATACCTCTTCAAAAATTTACGAAATTTTTTGAATTTTTTTTCGATTTTAAAAGTGTATTCGATCGAAAATATCCCGCGGATAACGAAAACTTATTCAGGGTGAAATCCAGGAATTTATAGTGAAAAATTTTAAAAAGTGTTCCAAAAATCAATTTATTTTTGGCTTGTTCAGGACGACGGCCTCACTAAACGATTTGACAGGTATCTCAGACAGATTTCAATTCTACTCGTCGGGGATTTCAACGAGCGTAGAGACTTCGGAGATTTCGATGCATGGATAAGAGAACGCGAATTATTATTAATCTTGGATTTTTACTCTAATTTTGGATGATGATTCGGATGGAATGAAATACACTAAAACTCGAAAATTATATTCAAAGGCTTGAAAACGAGATATTTGTTAAGTTTCAAATCTTAACATGAAAACTAAAAATGATAAAAAAAATAGTTAATAGAAAAACGAAAATAATTAATCTTTTTAAATAATAAGAATCAAACCACAGCTGTTACGAAAAATGTGAGATTTTTTTTTAATGTCTCGACATATAGGGAATGCGTGTTAAGTAAGCGATCTTCTACGAAACATGTAATTTTTAAGTGTTGACGAGATAACTACTTAAAGCAATCTCTAATGATCGTTTTTTTACATACTCGAATCTTGGCGATAATGAACACAAGCTGTTACGATAAAAATGATCGAAAACTGTCGAAATTTTATAAATGAAATGCTGCAAACGAAGAAGTAAAAAAGCTTTGAAACCTATTATAAAATTCAATTATAAATTATTTCAGACCCACATCTTGAAAAGCCAATAATCGAACTCAAGGGAGTTTTTGCATGAAACAATTTTAAATATAATTTCTTAAAAACCTTCCTCAACGTAGTAATAAAATATATGTGTGAAATTTGAGAAGGTTTCATTGTCGAGAAATGAAGAAATTGCTAGTTGAAACTAGCAATTTAAAATACGTTTCGATTACCAGATGGTAAAACTTCAATACCTGTAAACATTTTAAAATTATGTTCAAGAAGATTTATGTGAAATTTTTCAAGAAAATATGTATGGATATCTTCCTATAAACATAATTATAAATTGTTTAATGATTTTCTTACATATTTTTTTAAGTTATTTTTGTAAATATATTTCTTTCACAATTTAGGACGTATGAGCGAAATTTTTAATATACATTTTTTGTATGTTGTTTTTAAGCATACGAGCAGCAACACGGATGGGATATCTTTTTTAATATGGGATATAAGATATGTGATCGGAAATTTATTGCAAATTGAAGAATATTGTAATATTAAACAAACTGATCAAAAAATCAATTTTTTGGTTTATTCGATATAAATTTCCGTTGTCTAAGGAAAATTTCCGATCTAATCAGCTCTTACAATTGAAGAAAAATTTTTTTGTCAATTTTCAATTTTTTTTTTCAATTTTGAAAAAAAAAATTTTCAATTTTGCACATTTTTTAGCACACTGAGTCTCATAGACCCAAGAATATTTTAATTAGCGATGTCTTATTTTACCTTTCTCTTGACGAAATCAGCTTTGTTGAGGATAATCCATATAAACGAATCTGCCTCATTTTCTGCTTAATATGTTCTACAGGCACTTACACTTTATTCACTAACACGATACAAAACTCACTACTTTTTGAATTCTTTTTAATCAAATTAAAAAACGGACCATCAAATCCATATGGGTAAATGAAAATATATAGGACTAATAATTTATGATGAAAAATCTAATTCTTCGGTGCAAAAATCTCTTTTGAAAAACTTTTTATTCGAATTTAATAGCCTTTAAAAAAAGCTGCATACGTTTAATACAATGGAAATTATACTGTGTATAATAAAATAGCAGGATCGAGATTATTTGCATCAATTAGTCAGTATATACTTTCATCCACATTTTTAAAAGTACATATTTCGAAACGATATTATAAATTTAAAACACTAAACACTATTCACTTTCCCTATGATTGAAAATAACACTGGAACTGACACTCAATTGAACTTGTCGAATTTTTACGAAATGTATTTCGGTAATAAACTACCTTGCAAAACCCGGCACGTCTTACCCCGACACTTTGTATCGGTCTACTGAAACAAATTTAGTCGAAAATCCGAGCCATTAAGGCCGTGTTCGGGTTTTTCCCCAATCTCGACAAATAACAATGGATACCATATAATCGAGGTGTATATTTTCAAACATTTGGAATTTTTTTCCTCGTTATGGCCGACGAACTTTCTCTCTTTTTTTTTAATGTTTACGATCCCCGAACTATTCAGGTATATTTGTCCAGGTATATATTGATATAAAGGTATATATTGATATAAATAAAGGTATATATTGATATAAATATCAGGTATATATTGATATAAATAAATAGAAAATTGTGTTGCAAGTTTTTTTCACATGAGCTAAGGAAATGTAGCGTGTCCGTGGACCTCCAGCCTGATTTATCGAGAATCGAAAATAGGAAAATCCCAAAATTTCAAGTGGCGATATCTTTTCGTGTCCTCGACGATATCGACTTCATAATAGGTCATTCCTGATAATTTTTGCAAGACAAAATCAATGATTCAAACATCAAGGTCATCATTTCTAAAGCAGAGCACGCTAAATTTTTTTAATGAGTAGAGATTATAGCTAAAAGTTAATGCGCTCTATTCCGCGATTAATCGATTAGAGGCTTTATGTCTTTTTGAATATATACTATTAAAAAATTATGTGCCAAATTAGAAATAGTTTTACTGAACGATTTAAAAGTTATCAAACTACAAAGTTATTGAGATCAAATATTGCTTCTTTATGGAAAATTCTTAAATTTGCAATGAAACCAAATTTAAAAATCTGAGATTCTACTTAATTTTTTAAAATATATTCATACTAGTGTTCATTTGGTAGACACTAATTTCAAAATGTTTTATTAAAAAAATTTTATTTAATTGTTTAGACAATAAAAAATGTTTAAATTGTTTTCAAAATATGCTTAAGTTGCCAATTAATATAGTCTAAGATTAAAAAGACAAAGACAAGAGAGATTGGCAACTTTTTAACAAAATAAGCCAGAGTCAGGGATTTACGAATTTAACGTCAAGAATGTATACTTTTTGCTAGGATTGTTTGTCCCATAGATCCTGAAGTTTTCAAATCGGAAAAAACTCGACAATTTTTTAAAAACCATTGCTCAATCTTTCTACCGAACGTAATTTTTTCAGAATTTTTAAGAATGAACGATTGCTCATTTATCGAATAAAACTAACTCGACTAATTCGACTCGGCGAATACGTCCGAGAATATTCATAAGTGTGCAATAATAGTTCTAGAGCTTTTCGATAATGGAACGAACGTCTTGAATTTGCAGGTTGTTCCGAGGAAAAAAGCGAAGCAGCAGTCGAAGAGGATATCAAGGGGGCGCCGAGTGTCGAGGTGACGTGAGAGAGAGACGGTGTGATGAGTGGATATCTCGGGACTAGCACCCTGTCCCCGTCACTGTTGTACGACCCGAAGTACCCCCCAGCCATGCGGGAGAAGGACTCGAGCCCGAGGAAGATGCCGGGCCACATAAGCCCGAAGCAGGCGAGCATATATCCGTTGAGCGTGAGGATAACGGAGGTCGAGGAATTGCCGTACGACCTGAGCCACGGGCGCGACCCGGGCGGGCATCAGGCGCGCGGCGAGACGAGCCCGACGCTGATGAGTTCTCAGCCGCACATGAGCCCGGCGGGCAGGCCGCCGAGATCGCAAAACGAGCGTGCCGACGAGGCGGACTGCGAACCGCTCGACCTCCGCGTGGAACACAAGAAGGACCACTTGAGGGACGAGAACCAGAACGACATCGAGGTTTTAAATCAGAACGGACTGGAGCGTTTGCCCTACCACACGGTTTTATTTCCTCAGCATCACGCGGTTCATCCGCTCGTCCTCGAGGCGATGTACCGCTCGCACCACCACCAGCAGCAACCGCCGCCGGCGAGCGTGCCGGAACTCCCGAAGATTCAGGTCCGGGCGCTGCCGACGATGGTCCCGCTCCCGGGCTCTAATCGCTTCACGTCCTCCACCTCATCGTCCTCGGTCTCGTCGCAGCAGCCGATAAACAATAACCCCCGGATCGAGAGCCCCGTCAGCAGGGAAAGCCACGTTCCCGGCCAACCGACGAGCCAACCAGCCGGAAGTCTCCCGCCGTACCCCGCGGCGACTACCATCGCCGGGAGCCTCAAGCCCAAGGACCGGTACTCGTGCAAGTTCTGCGGGAAGGTCTTTCCCCGCTCGGCCAACCTGACCCGACACCTGAGGACCCACACCGGCGAGCAGCCGTACAAGTGTAAATACTGCGAGAGGTCGTTCAGCATATCGAGCAACCTCCAGCGACACGTCAGGAATATTCACAACAAGGAGAAGCCATTCAAGTGTCCCCTGTGCGAGCGGTGCTTCGGCCAGCAGACGAACCTCGACAGACACTTGAAGAAACACGACGCGGACGGACCGACGATACTCGACGAGGTTCGCTCCCGGTACCACGGGCAGCTACCCCGCGCCGACGACTCGTACTTCGAGGAAATTCGCAGTTTTATGGGGAAGATAACGTCCCAGCGACAGGGGATTCCCTACTTTCCCGGGCTCCTCGGGACCTCCGGCGAGGAGTATCGCAACGACAAGCAGCAGCTCCAGATGGAGGAAAAACGCGGAGACTCGTCGTATTTCAGCGACCGGGACAATCTGAGCTCCCGGTCGAGCAGCAGCGCCAGCAGGGCCGAGAGCGTCCACGAGGACCAGCGCGATGCCAACACCCCCCCGTTGTCCCCCGGGAACAATACCTGATCCCCGGAACGGCCGCGATCGTTCCGGATTCAAAGTTCAACGAAGCCTCTCGCGACGAGCGAGCTCGCCGAGGACGCCGAACGCGTCGACGTACTTTTTCGGTTCGTACTTTCGGCTCGCGCGGGGAGACTCTACCGTTATGGCGGTTCTCATCTGTGAAAGGTTGAAGCCCCGCCGAGAAGAGGACGGGAACCCTACGACTAGAAACTAGTTAGACTGTAACATATTTCTTTCTTTCCACTTTAGTCTTTTTGTTTTTTTACATCTCGCATCATCGCTCTTAAATCCTATCTCGTATTTACTTTTACGCCGAAACGCACCACTCTGAGGATGTCTCTCAGATCCATTCGATTTCTTCATTCAGATTCTTTTGATTAATCGAAGCATCGTTTTTATCACGAATCGTTTCGTGCTTTTCACACGAGGTTCAATTTACTTTTTAAACGTTTCAACTCTGATAAAAATGATGATTGATATCCTTCATAATAAAGCGATTACGTAAATTATTTTTCATTAAAATCCCACAAAAATTCGGAAGAATAAATATTTTTTTATTTGATTCTATATCGATCGCAATAAAAAGATGACTTCAGTATCGAAGTTTCTAATGAATTGACAAAAAGTATTGAATCGAACTTTGGAATAAAATATTTGATGGACATCCTTAAGAAAGTTGCCGACTGTACAGCCCCGCTTTTTTTCCTCCATTGTCTCGATAAACGAGAAACTCGCGGATCGGTAATAGTCCCTCTCCCTCTCTCTCTCTCTCTCGGTAAAAATGAGAGCCGAATCTCGTTTACGGTCCGTCATGCGACGGGTGTGAAATTTCGAGACCCGGAGGGTCAATTTATAATATGTAATTATCTCGAAAATAGGTGGTCTATGGATCAAAAGGAGATAAAGGCGAGAGAAGCGAGGAGGACGGCGAGGCTAATTTTCCCGTTACCGTACAGCCGCGCGCATCGAACCCTCCAATTATCCGTGTTTTTCCTTCTGCTATTACGCGAAGACTCTAATCGCTCCAACTCGCACCATTTTTTTATCTCTCTCTCGCTCCCATTTATCAAAGTGTTTCGAAGCAGCGCGCTTGGCGCGGCGAACGAGAAAAGGCAAAAGAACCCGTGAAATTTCACCGAGGAAAATGAAGAGCAAACTCGCTGGGGAAAACGCGATTTTATGGCGTAGAAAGTGAATTTACGGGATTTACGACTTTGGCGTTCGACGCCTAATTTCGTGCTCGACGATCGACGGACGCGAGCCACCCGGGTCCGAAATCTTGGAAAATTCGCCATCTCCGCGCTATAATAAGCTAACGAAAGGATCAAATCGGTAGTATCGGGGAGGGAAAAAAGTGCGCAGTTTCGTCGTCGTGATTCGCGATGCAATCGTGGGAAGAGGCGGAGGCTGCCGCGCAATAATCTCGGGTCAGGGTAAAACGCTGTACGTTCGCCGTAACACGTGAACGCGGGCGCGACTGTGTGCGCGCCGCGCTCCGTACGGTAAAAACGCCTGGAAGACGGAGTAGAGAAATGGTAACGGAATTCGAGACGGTGAACGCAGGCAGCATCCGAACCTACTTACGGCAATCGACCGTTTCCTCTCTCTCTCTGTTTCTCTATACATATTATTTTCCATCTCTTTTCCTACCTCCCGGTCTTTATTTCTCCCTTCGCTCCGATGTAAACGCGTGTACGGTCTTTTTTTTTCGCACACTTAACTCATTATCTGAAAATTTTTTTTCCATTCAACGATTCCTTAAGGATGTATGCCGGACAGACTATCGCAGTAAGAAATACATTTTTGACGTTACATTTGTAATTTGAGCATATTTTATCAATTTAAACTGTTTTTTTTAATATTTAGTAAAACATTTTGAAATTTCTGTCTTAACAAAATGAACACTACTGCGAATATATAAAAAATTATTCACAAAAATCTTATATCCCTAAATTTGTATTCAGTGCAAATTTACGAATTCTCCATAAGTTATTGAGGTTTAGCACATGCTTGTTATTGAGAATTCGTAAATTTGCACTGAATACAAATTTAACGATATAAGATGCATGTGTTAAACCTCAACAACTTTGGCAACTCTTATAAACCATTGAGTAAAACGATTTCAAATTTGGCACAATATCTTTTTATACACGCTTAAGAAAAAAATATCAATAATTTATGAAATTCTCATATTTTAAAAAATATCGCTCATACATCCTTAAATCGTGGCAGAGAAGATGCAACGTGTAGAACGTTTATCGTAGATTCTTTGAGCCTCTTGAAATCGGTAAACTTACAAGAAAGGAGTCGATTTTTTTTGCTCCAACCGAAAGTGGCTCCGCTTTCAAGGATCCGATTTAATTGCCCGTGTTTTAATAATGTCTACAGTCATATAATATCGTGTATATCGTTTGTCCCGAGGTGTGACTGAGCAATCGAGCGATCTTTTCTTTCGCTTTTCGCCGACGTGATTCATTCTTGTCTCTCTGCTTCCCCCCTCCCCCGTTCCCCTCTTCCTCTTTTTCCCTCTTTCTCGGCCGTCTTTCACTTTCTTTCTCTCTTTCGTATCGCTCGTTATCTTCGCCGGGATCTCGCTCTTTTTCTCCCTCCCTCCCTCCCTCCCGAGTTTACCTTTACTTTTGTGTATCCGCGTGCGCATTCGCGCGGCCTCGTACCCGGCTCTTGCGTTACAGTTTTGCCACGCCCCGGCACTCAGCGCGCGCTCGCGAGGGAACTCATCTCGCGAAAGTGAAACGCACCGAAGAAACGCCGGAGTATCCTCGATACATCTGTACGCCGTCATTTATTGTTCCACTATCCGATCCCCGGGGGAGGGGGGGAGAAGAGAAGAGAGAGAGAGAGAGGAACGACGTGATTGATTTTTACGACGGTCATTCTCGCTTGATAAAAATCGCCTCGATATTTCTTCTCGTTCTCTTTGAAATTTTCTCGTTCGTTTTGAGGATCAACTGGCGCAATTTGAAATACGGTGACAACAAGTGGCTATTTTATTTTTCATATTTATATTGGGAAATTTATGAAAAATTGATTTGTTGGATTCGAAAAAGATTGACTAAACGGTTTCAGAGTTATCGGAATTTTAACGCACTATTCATCCTTGTGAAAAATTCATATATTTGCCCTAAATTCTAAAAGAAAAAAACGGTGAGTCACTGTCAAATTAGTACCGTTTATGGTGTTGACAATAAGATTTAAATTTGAAAAGATATCACAAAATTTTTTTTACTTTTGACTGTTTAAATAATATAAATGTCAAAATTGATATTAAAATGTTCTTAAATCGTTAATTGGTATTACAGCTAAGAATTTAAAAAATTGAAAAATTTATGACAATAATATAAGGTCGAAATTTCGCCAGTTTATTGCGAAAAATGCACTTTTGTCAGGATAATTGCACCTCCAGTTCATCCTTAAACAATTGAGCTGCCGAACGAGCGTCGAGACAAATTTTTCCTCTCCTCGAGTCATTTTCCCAATATTTTTTAAATCTCTATGTCTATTGTGCGTTTATAAAGAAAGAGAAAAATCGCGAAAGCTGCAGGTACCTAAGCACTCAAAAATACGTTACCTAAATAAATAAGAAACAAATAGCGCGGCGACTGCGCCGCGTTTTATTTTTTTAAGAGACTTTTCGTTTGGAGACCGTGTGTAAATACGACGGTGTTGAACTAATAGTAATATATTTTGTATAGACGTAACGAAACGCGTTAAAAAATATATAATATAAAGCGAGAAATCGTATATCCTTGTAAAATTTCCGTACACAAGTGAAAAAAATTTCGATTTAATATATTATATATGTTCTATGTATAAATACGAGAAAAAATGTTAAAACATGTACTTGTAGAGAGTAGACTTCGTATCGAGGCTCAATTTAGTTAGTTTATTGAAATTACAAACGTTAAACGAGTGATTTTGCATCGAGGCCGAAAAATACGTCTCTCTCTTGAAAAAATGATAAAAACCACCCCCAAAACTAATTTCGTAGATTAAAATGTCCCTGAAATTCGACTTTTCGAAATAAAAGCAAAAAAGTGCAATTACTTCGATCGAAGAAATATATAGACACATATTTTTTATTCTATATTCTGAACGAGTGATTTTGCGTCGAGGCCAAAAATATCATTTTCTTTTGAAAAAAAAAAAAACTTTTTAAAAGTCCTCTAATTTAAAGATAAAATTAAGTCTCTGAAAATATTGTTTAAATTGAAAAACAAAGTGCAATAATTTCGATGAAAGGCTTCGAAGTGGAATCGGGTTTGTTAATCGTCAGACACGATATTTTTAATTATATTTTTACCTTTGTAAATAAAGTTTGTTATCCTAGCCGAGTCATACGGATGGGTTTCGGGTTAATAAGCGTTCCGTACGATATTTCGTACGTACGTTTGTGTACTTTGCACGCGTGTACGTAGATATATCGTAATATTGCTCAACGTTAATTGGCCCGAGCTCATTTCACAACCCATACAGTGGAAGCGAGCACACACGCCTTCTTAAGTGTTACTTCAAGCTTTAGGGCCGATCGGTGTTCGTTCCTTTTCAATCGCTGCCATTGATTGTAGACAAATCCGACGACGCGTTAACCGATTACAAAATATCCGAGATAATCTTAATCAGGACTTGATTTCTCGCTCATGTCGAGAAATAAAAATAAAATAAAATATTAAACATACTTTGGCAGAAAAAAATTATTCTAAAGCACCGAAAGTAACCCACCGAAAAAGCTGCGTAAATTTTTCGAAAAAAAAAAGAAACACATATTTCCATAAATAAATGACGCGTCTTATCTCCCGAAATAGTCGACTCCTGGCCGTAATATTAAAAAAAAATACAATTACCTACTACGAAATAAAGTGCCGATTGTGAGAGTGTCGATTGCCTGCCTGTGCGTACTATTTTCAACACGATTGTGATTTCATTGAGGTTACCGATTTATACGTAAAATTGTATCAAATAAAAAGAGGAATGGAGACTCGATGGAAAGCGAGTCTCGCGCTTAGATTTTAAGGTCAAAAGTTTTAAGCTTCACCGGCTTTGGAATTAAAAAAAAATGAAAATAAAAAGGAGAGATAAATATATATACGTATAGCGAAAATGAAAAGTGAGAGAGCGGCAAGTGACTCGATTTCCGGTGAGGCCTCGCGATCGCTGAGAGATTCACGAGATCGCCTGAGAACGTTGGAAAATTAATTTTTACGACGCGAGGAGTAAAAAAACATGTCGAGCGTCGTTTCCTCGTCGATCTCTCGCGTATCGTCGATTTCAGCTAATTTAGGTAATTAGTCACGTGTCTCGTATAGCTTATTGGTGACTGTATATATGTCGATATGTAACATTCTATAGTTATTATACGAAAAATATTCATACACCTAGATTGTTTATTTTCTCCCCTCCTGTATTCACTTTAAGAATTAGACAAGTTTTAATCCTAGAACCCCATACACAGGGGTTTCCTAAACCCTTGAAAATTGTAATGGTTTTGGAATTTCGAAAATTTTGCTTTTTCAATTGCATTTTTCTCGGTAAAAATTAAATGTGAGATCTTTTTCCAGTAGCTCATTTCATGTTCCAGGACTTGAACAATGAATACGATAAATAAAGAGTCAGCTACATCGATTTAAAATGCTGGGGTTAGCGTAATCCCAGAGTAAGGTATTTGTATAATACAGATAGTGTAGTTTCCTAGGGTTGAGGTAATTCTATCGTTTTATCTTTTTCTTAGGAATTCATTAAAAATTTGCACAAACCTTCTTGGATATGGCATTCATATGTGCATCAAATTTTAATAGGATTAACCACGTAAAAATCGAGATATTTATTGTTATATATTCCAATTTTTGGTACTCTCCCATAAGAGCCCGTGTTAAATATTGCGACTTTCAATCCTAAATATCTTCAATTGTAGATGGTGAATCTTCTTCAAATTTAGCACAGCTCTTTATTATACTTCAAAGAAGCTTCTCTTACTTAAAAAAAATTAGTAAGATTTTTTTCTCATTATAGCAAGTACAGGTCACCTTGTATGATCTTGATTTTTGAGTATGTTGTTGTTGAAATAAACTGCCACAACTTTTCTTAATAAACTAAAGGTAGTTCTATCAAAAACTGGTTTTCTTATATAGGATTTTGTTAAAAATTTGCAGAAACCTTCTTCGATACAATGAGCATATAAAATTTTAAGAAGTTTCACTTAGAACTCGAGATATTTATTATCAAAGTCACTATTTTCTGCAGTCTCCCATAAGAGAACGTGTTAAATATAGCGATTTTCAACTCTAAATATCTTGACTTTTGGCTAGTGAAACTTCTTGAAATTTTCCTCAGCTCTTTATCATACTTCAAAGAAGCTTCCTCAAGTTTTTTTTTTAATCCTAAGATTTTGATTTTCCTAATTTTCATACATACGTAGCAAGTACAGAACACCTTGGATTACCTTGAATTTTGAGTATGTTCTTCTTGAAACAATCAGCAGCAACTTTTCTTAATTGACTCAAGCTCAAGAACCACATACGGTATGGATATAAATTGAGACAAAAACTTTTGATTTGACTGTATCGATAGAAGCTATACCTTAAATTTCAGTTCTTCAAGCGAAATTCTTCAGCGTTTTAATAGCGAAGATTCGCGAGATGAAAAAAAAGAATATCTGGGACTCGCGAGATAAGAGAAGGGACGGGCTTTCTCCTGGACGTAATAATCCCTCGTGAAATCGTAACCGGACGAGTTTATTCGCTTTTTTTCCTCAGCGAGAACTCCCGCCGAGTCGCGGGGCAGGTCACGGTCCGCATTAAAGAAATTGTCGTTCGTGTGCGTAAGGATTTTAATAAAAAAAAAAATAAAGAAGAAGAAGGAAGGAATGAGCCTGAGCCGGCTTAATGTGGGAAAGCGAGTTTCGTCCACCGGGGCGGGTCATAGGTGTGTGAGAACCGGAACACTTATTTGGACTCGGACACGGCGAAGAGCCGAAAACGTGACCGAGTAGACAAATCGCGCGCTAATTTTTCGCGATGACTTTTCAACGACGTATCTTTGCATCGTTATCCTTTTTTTTTCAAAAGTAGAAATGCGAAAATAAATGTGCAGCATGCGAGAAAAAAAGAAGAATATCGAGGAAAAAAAATGCTCACACGCGGTTGCTTCTTTCTTTACGACTTCGCAGCTGGACCTCGCTCTTTATTTTCCAAGGATTTCCGAGAAGGGTATACACGCGAAATCGCGTCGTCCGATCCCCGCTCACGCGTCCGAGTGGTAATTATGCGTCGCATTTTTCTCTCTCTATCTCCTCCGAAGACACGCGTTAATTTTTCCTTTCCTGGGATTTCGATGTTTTTTCTTCGACGATTTAACTGACAGCTGGAAAAGTGTCAGAATACAAAGCGATAAATAATAACACGAGTTAAAACAGAATCTTGGACGATTTTTCTCTTCGCCTTCGCGAGTCAGAGATTAACGAATGGACTCATCTCCACCAAATTTGGTATTGATCATCTTCGGACCGCCAAGGCGAGAAAAAAAGAAGAATCGCACGCTCGATACGCTTTTCTTGGCCTCCCGAAGGACGTGACTTTGACCCAGATCTACGAACCGTGCTGATCAGCCGAGCAAAAAATATGACAGTCGCGTTAATTTCGAATCGTGAGAAAAATATCTCGAAACATCTCTCGGAGTATTCTCAAAGTAATTTTCTTCGAACGTCTCATTCAAACTTAGCAAAATATTTTCGTTGATATCGGAAATTGCGATACAATTGTTCAGTGACTTCTGAGATCGGATTTATTTTCGTCAGTCATATTCTTTTTAGGAAAAAAATTGAAGTGTGACTGTAAAAAAAAAAGATGAGTTATGAGTTAAATTACCAGACATTAATTATGTACAAAAATAGTTTCCGCGACGAAGCGCGAAGAACGTCATTTCCAAGGCACTTTTTCCATTATCCACTGTTGCTCGGCGTTTCCGTTGCAGGATGCAATTACGGGGCCCTCGTCAGTATCAGGAGACACGTGAAGGCACATTCCGGAGCTCACGTGAACGAAAGCTCTCGTCTGAAAAAAATCACCATAAAAAAAGAATATAATAAAGAGAAACGTAGACGAAATTTTGTCGAAAATACAAGACTATTTTTTTAATGAAATAAATAATGCGGATTAAAAGAGAAATGTTTTCACTCACGTTTTTCTCGTAACGCCATTTTTGACGATTAAGACCGTTGCAGGCCATTATTTTCACTTTAGGCTTCTCGTGACGCGTGTCATGCTCCGGCGCGTCGAGGCACACACTCTCGTCGGTCATTACGACACCATTCTTTCCCATAACGAACATTTGACTAAGGCTCGGTGGTTTTACGCACGGCTCGTAAATCGCGTATCCCGAAGGCTGGGCGAACGTTCCCTTCGCCAAAGGTTTCATAAGGCACTTCATCGTAGGTACGTGAACGATCTGCAGTGAGATAAAGCACGTCAGATTACGAGGAACAACGAATTTTCACGAAAAAAATCAAATCTTCGAATCTCCATTGTTTCTCCTTATCTTAATCCCCTTATCTGTGCTTCGATTTTAAAACTTTAAGGTTTATTCACATGCAAATAAATTAATGGAATCGTTTCGACAACGATCCCATTCGAAGAGGAAAAATTACAGAATAGCAATTAGATACATGAATAAATTTTGAATGACATACTAAACGTTGTGAAATATATGGTGGGATTTTTCGATTTTCGTACCTTGCCGAAGAAACGATCGTCTTTAGGAAAAAAATGTTCGGGCCACACGTTGTCTAGGTACCATTCGAAACCTTTGCATTCCAGATTCTTTCGAAGTTCCAGTCTCGAACGAACTTGTTGTTTGTCTCGGAGTCTTGCGGCTTCTACAAAAATAAAGTTACACAATAAAAAAAGGTTTTTAAATGTTCATTCAAGATAGTTCTATCGATACAGTCAAATCAAAAGTTTTTATCTCAATTTATCTCCATACCATACGTGGTTTTTCAGCTCAAGTTTATTAAAAAAGTTGTTGCAAATTGTTTCAAGAAAAATTCAAAGTTATCCAAGGTGTTCTGTACTTGCTACGTATGTATGAAAATTAGGAAAATCAAAATCTTAGTCACAATATTTAGAGTTGAAGATAGCAATATTTAACACGTGCTCTTATGGGAGACTGCAGAAAATAGTAATTTTGACAATAAATATCTTGAGTTCTACCTAGTAAAACCTCTTAAAATTTAATATACAATTGCACATTGAATCAAAGAAGATTTTTATAAATTTTCAACAAAATCCTAAGAATATGATTTTTTTATAGAACTACCTTAAATAATACATAATTAATAATTAAAATAAATTTGTTTCCGACTCTAATAAAATTGATTTTTTTACCGGGATTAAATTTGAAATAAAATTCCGCCCAATCGTCCATCCATACGAGAGCGACCCGAGCCAAATTCCCGTAAAGAATTTCGCCAACACCGCCGGGAAAGGAATAGGGCGAGGATTTGCGAAAGAGATGTCCAACGTGGGAGCAGGGAGCGATCTCGACGGTTCCGCCGCACTGCCAAACCCGGAAGGACAGCTCGAGATTTTCCCCGCCCCATATCTGCATTTGATCGTCGTAACTGCCGAGCTCGAAGAAATATTCTCTGTCCATGGAGAATAGACCACCCGCCATAGCTGGCGTTTTGAACGGATCCACGATATTCTCTCGACGTTCTTTCAACAGCGGACCATTCAGGGTTAACCAACGAAAGTGCAAATTCCAGTTGAACGCACCCCAGTGGAGCTCGAACGATCTAAAAATTGAACAATTGACTTGTAGTTAATTTACTAATATTCAACAAAACAAATGTTTATTATGATTTTTTCAAAATATCAATTTAATATTATTTTCTAAAGTGGATCTTGTTCGATCGATTATTCTGTTTACTAATTCCCTTATCATTGACTTAAGGAGGTTGTAAACAGGCAGTGTATTCAATACAACTATTTCAAGTTTAAAAGTATAAAGATACCTTAATTAATCAATTAATTTCAAATTAATATTTGAAGATTAAAAGTATAAATATACCTAAATTAAAAACGAGATTCACATCTATTCATGCTTATCAGATGAATATTTTATTATTCATTTATTTATTTTAATTATTGTAATAAATTTAGATTATAATTTTTATTCAAGTTTACCTGGTGTAACTAAAGGTGTCATCATTGATGATGTCAATCACAGGCGACACGACCCTCGTTCGATTTTTGGAAATAGCTTCCAAGAGCGGTTCCAGCCATCCTGAGGTTTGTTTAAAGAATTAATTGAGAAATATTGTTCTGCCGATCGTACGACGATGGGGAATAAATTTGCGGAGAGCTCACCCACCAACCGTGCATTCGCAGTGAGCGTCGAGAAAAGTGAGAACCTGACCAGTCGCTTCTCTCGCACCCAACAGTCGAGCATTTACCAAACCGACTCTCTTCTCCGATCGCAGGATCCAAGTTCGAACGGGCAATTTTGCGACGTGATCCTCCAAAGGCTTCTTCAAGAAATCTGTATGCATTTTTTTTACAATTACACATCTTCCATGATTTTTCGTCTAAATTAGACTTTATTTTAAGGATGTTCTATGTTCAAAAACTAAAATGATAAAAAAATTTATATAATATTTAGTAACATCTCTAAAAGGTTGGGTAAAAATTGAACGACGATTTGGAAGCTCCTCATTAATATATTAATTTTTAAAAAATGGTTATTTTTTGTACCTTTCCATAAGAGCATGCGTTAAGTTGCAATTTCGTATAATAAATATCTCAGTAACGAGCTTCCTAATTTAGGTGAAATTTTGCACTGATTTTTCTATGATGTTAAAGAAAAGCTTCATGTAATTTTTCAATAAAATTTCATAATTTTTTTTTGTGCAATCACATAAGAGTATACTTTTCATTGGATGATCTTGAATTTCGAATATATCTTTCTTCAGTTGATTTGCAGCAACTTTTCTTAATAAATGTTTACTCTCAAATGACTTTGTATGGGAAAAAAACGTCAAACAATTGATTTTTTGCTCTACGAACTCAATACCCTTAATTTAGTTTTACCTCTGTTGCTGCTGTCATCAACGAGGATAATTTCGACCAGCAATTCGTTGGGCGATCGATCGATAACGCTCTGAACGGTTCTGAGTAACGTGCTCCAAGCCTCGTTGTGGAAAACTATGATAACCGAGGTTTTCGGCAAGTCTTTCAAATTCGAGTATCTCGCGATACATCTGGAAAAAGTTTTTAAAAAAAAAGTAAATTAGTATCGTTGCGATAAAAATTCATGTATTTTCTTCCGTTTGGGATTCTCTCATTACTTTTTCTTTCTCACGTCCGGCAAAGTTCTATTCAGCGGGATACGGTCACTGGCCATGAGATTGAATCTGTTAATTTGGAAGAGTTGTTGCATCACGTAAAAATCTTTCGACGGGATGATAACGGGCTCGCCGTTTCTCCCTTCGCGTGGTCGTGGATCAAACATGTTTTTGTTGATAACGTCTGTAAAGATAAAAATTTCAAAATATAGAGGGATTGTCTGTAGATATCCGATGAATATCCTTCTTGCAAATAATTCAAGGTTAAAACGTTGATTCATCACTAAACAATTTTTTTTTATTGTTCTGATTACATTTTGGACTTGCAATTTCCATCTACTTTTGTTCCATATTATAGAAATCGACAACTAAGAAGTTTTTGTCGACATTCAAATTGATACTTTTTGATACATTTTATTCAGGCAGATTTATGTTAAATTTTTTATTTCGATAACTTTTGAATAAAATATCTTTCGATCTATTTAGTTGATAGTTTGCCAATTTGGTAGAAGATTCTCAATAGATTATACATGGCTCAAAAACAGTACTCTCGTACTGTAAAAAACGAGTCAAGTACATTTATATATAGATCGCGCAGCTGCTGCGGAAAAATTGATAAAAAAATTCGTTGCGACAGCAACATGCCGAGTAAATAGATTCTATTGTTATGATAATAAGTTTCAAACAAGCCCGGCAAGTGTGTTGTCTCAACGAATTTTTTGATCAATTTTTCCTCAACTACGCAATCAAATGTACTTTCCACGTTTTTACTTTTTTTGAACTGTTTTTACTTATTTTTGAACGATAAATTTATTAGAATTCATCAAAAAAATGTACGTTTTGTCAATCGCTGTTCCTACATTGATGGTTTGGATGGTTGGGGTAATAATTAATTTTGTACGTCAGCGGTTACGAAAAAAAAAACTAATGACAAAAAAAAAATTTGATGAAATCGAAACTTTGGCATAATTATTCATGATATGCGTAAACCGTGAGTATAGTTCATTTGTTTTTTATAAGAAATAAAAGAAAATTAATATAATGATCTTTATCGAATGTTTTCCAAACTTTTACAGTGAATTTTAGGTGATGTGAAACACCTAATTTCGAGTGAATTTTCGGACAAATCCCACGCTCGTATTTTTCAAGCAAATCTATATTAAAAAAGACATGAGGCCTCTAATCGATTCATCGGAATAGAGCGTGTATTATGCGGAGCGCATTGACTTTTGGCTAATCTCTAC
>JAPYYW010002231.1:0-32218 GCA_030522545.1 Cremastinae sp. A BG-2022a | reverse complement strand
CAATTACATTTCAACTTAGTTGCTGGTATACGACCGTAGCATTTTGTTGAGGCAACTTGAATTTGTGTAATCGAACCAAATAATTTTCTCAGTGTATAAGATAGCTAAATAGAAAAAGTGTTTTCTATAACTACATATGTTATTCTCGATTTTTCGACGAAAAAAAAATCCATCGTCGCCGATGTTTCTACGGAAATATTCTTGATTGAATTTTCTCGTGTCCAGGGCATTTCAAATTGCGTTGTTGTGATTGGCTGGCTGCACAAAATGTCTGTGACTCGAGTATAGTGAAATCAGATCTTAATTTTATTTCACACTGTATAGAAATTTATTCACATTTATAAAATTTCTATTCTTTAAATCACTATCTGGAGAATAAAATTTATTGCCATTATTGTTTACGCATAAAAAACAGTTTACAAATAGATCTACTGCGGATTTGACTGGGCATACGTCCTTAAACGTGTTTTTTATTCGAAGACGCACACTCCTTTGAATACTTGAGAATAAACACGACCGAATATTTTTGCTAATATATTTTTATAAGAATGCCAGTGTCAAAAAAAAACATTTTTCAAGCTAGTTTTGTAGACGGCCACGAGTATAAAGTGGCGACACTGTACAGAGCAAGAGTCACTCCACCTACCGATCGCTTTCAGAAACTTTTTGTCGCTAATCTCGCTTTCAAAATTCGTCAAGAACTTTTGTTATCGAAATGCATAATAATGTTTAGTTCATGAGATTATACTTTAATAAAAATGTATACTCTGTGAAAAAATTTAATGATGAAAAGTTAAAAATAAAAATGTAAAAAAAATGTATTGGTATAGTTCTATAGTTAGAGACGAATCAAACATTTTTATCTCAATTGATTTTCATACCA
The DNA here is from genome assembly GCA_030522545.1 of Cremastinae sp. A BG-2022a. Taxonomy (NCBI): domain Eukaryota; kingdom Metazoa; phylum Arthropoda; class Insecta; order Hymenoptera; family Ichneumonidae; species Cremastinae sp. A BG-2022a. The sequence goes on along the minus strand of JAPYYW010002231.1, from coordinate 31,335 downwards.
TGCGGTTTTTGAGCTTAAGTTTATTTAGAAAAGCTGTTGCAAATTGTTTCATCAACAATATACTCAAAATTCAAAGTCATCCAAGGTGACTTGTGCTTGCTATGCACGTGTGAAAATCATTAACAAAAAATTTTAACAATTTTTTGAAAAACTATAAAGGAAGCTTCTTTGAAGTATAATAAAAGTACTATATGCTAAATTAAAAAAAATTCGCCATCTAGAATTGAAGATATTTAGGACTGAAAATCGCAATATTTAACACGGGCTCTAATGGGAGAGTACCAAAAATTTAAATTTTTAACAATAAATATCTCGATTTCTACGTGGTGAAACCTCTTAAAATTTGATACACACATATGCCTATATATCGTGTATCGAAGAACAATTGTACCAATTTTTAACAAAATTTTAAATAAAGGGTAAATCTATAGAACTATACCTTAATCATTTATCGCGTGTTTGGCAAAAGATTGATCATGACCAATGTCTGAATATTTTATTAATTCAATACTTATTTTTACTCGCAACTACTTTTGGAACTCCGTCACGCTCGCGCATATAAGAAAAATGGTCTTGCGATGTGACGCCCGAGCTGCTGGCTTGGCAGATCCCTGCTGTATCACTAGTTCGGCTGGTAAAGAGCTGGACCTCACTGTGCGCTAAATTGATAAGGATGGACGAGTAACTTTTACAAAATTTTATGTTTTAAAAAGAATGGGCCCTTTTAATCGTCTCGTTGTGCCGAAAGCTCTCAAAGTTCTCTCTGATCTCGCAGTTCTTAACAGATCGCGCGGTTCTCACGGACAACGAATTCAGAAGTCACGGATCTCCTTCTCGTTTTCAAAATTACAATGTTTCATAATTTTTAGCGCTGAGTCCTCGCACAGACTCTACGCCCACGCATCATTCACACCAATCGTTCCCCAGTTTTTCTCTCCTCCTCGCAGTTTGGGCCCTAAGGTCCTCCCTTTACGCTTTTCCAAAAAATCTTTCGCTTTCGCCTCATCAGAGCCCGCGTACACGCCTTCCACGCAAAAAGGTTTCTTTGTGTCGTTGACGCTCGGAAAAATCCGCGACACGTGTGGGCTCCGTCCGCGCGGGAAACCCGACACTCTCCCGAACGCCGTTTTTTGTACATACTCAGGAAACAAAGATGTCAGACTTTCCTTTTACGACTTTTCGCGAAAACGCGCAAAACTCGAGACTTTCCTGGATGCATAAAAGATTACATTTCTCAACGCGTCGAACCCGTACTTGAAAAACAACCAAAATAACCGAAGACAAAAACCAGAACCCTCCAAACGAGCGTTACTCTGCTCGAACGCGCTTTACAATAATTTCAGAAGATTTATTACGGTTTATAGAAAAAATAAAATTTATTAGTTTACAAAACTGTCCTCTGGTAAAAATCGACAATTCGTGCCCCAGCAATGTTTCTTGATTAGTCACGCGTCTCTTCGGAATTCGTCGCTCGTACATACACTCTTTCGAAATTACATTCTCATACTCTTCTTTGTTGATCGTTTCAATATCTCATTATTTATAATGCTTAATTTCTAGTCACCACCTTGCCTGTCATGTTCCTCGTATTTCTGCTCTACTCTTAATAAAATTATAATTCTTTAATCATAATTGTTTCCTTTCTCATAATTTCTCGATATCTCGTAATTCACGGTTTCTGAACAGTCCCGTTCAGCGCTCCCTGTCGACGAATCTCGCATTCGTCACAGCGACCGTTAGGTGCTGCCTCGCACGGCGTGCTCGCGAATCGAATTGTTTCAACGACACCAACGCCTCTGCCGGGGAAACAAGGACCAACGTCGCCATGCACCTGCAACCACTTGTAACGCTTTTGTCGGCGAACCGCTTACCGGAACGATAAATAAGAGTAATAAAATAAACGCGCACGTTAACCTTTTTCTTTGCTGCTCGAACGACAATACCAACAAACATGATTATCGGGCAATTCTTGATTTACGATCTTGAACGGTGGGAAATGCATTGCAATTTCCGGAGAGGTTATTCCGAAATATTTATGGAAATTAATGGACCAATCTGCACAATATTATTACAAGCATATTTACAGAGTCTCGCCAAACACGTCGCATAATTTGTTTTTTCTGAGAACAGAAGGGAAAAAAAACGAAAATCGAAATAATAAATGAATAATAAATCTTGAAAAAAAAAACAGGAAATTCGGATGTTCATTATTGGTCTAATTAACAATAAGAAATAAAATTTAAAACACAAAACGTGTGTAATTATGAAGAAATATTATTCACAGTAGAGCAGAAACTTTTTATTCAATTGAATTCATCTTTGCAACAATGTAAACGGTAAACATTTCGTTGCGAATTCCTCGCAAATTGAAAATTTCTTTTTTTTTCAATTGTATAACGGGTAAATAAATTATAGGGGAGTAGCGTGTCGTTTTCTCTCTTTTTCTGGTGTATTTAACTACGAGCTAACGGAGAAAAGCGATTAAAGCCATGTTTGGTCGATCTTTGGAGTCCCATGTGCCAGCTCTTTTTCACTTGCAGTCGCACGACTTGCAGTTGCAAGGACTTCCAGACTTGCAGGTACATTTGTCTGAAAGAATTAAGTCAGACATTTAAAAAAACGAGACTCAAATTTAAATATTAATATAAAATGTAAATAAATGTAAATATTAAATAAATATTATTCATTTTTAATATTAATATTTAATTTTTACTATTTACTATATTATTAAATATTAAATTTTATTATTATTATTTGTTAAATAAAATATTTAATGTTAAATATTCTATGTTATACGCTTTTATTTCGAGTTTTTATTTTCTCTGATCCACTAAAACCCAAAATAAATACAAGAGGCTTGACAATGCAATTATTCCAATAAGACTATCGAATTAGTATAGGCAAAAATTTATCCAGTTTTATTTTTCTTTTTGCTTCTCTAATTGATTCTCGAATTACGATACAATTATATTAAAATAAACTTTAAAAAGAGAACAATAAATTGAACAATTTTTTTTCAACTAAAGGTTAAATTTTTACCTTTGCATCCTCCGTCGCAACATTGGCAGTTGTTGCCACAGTTGCAGCCATCCTTGCAGGTGTCTGAAAAAAAATTATTAATTTATAAAAAGAAAAATTGTGTCGAATATAAATGCTTACTAAAAGTTTGAAGATAGAAAAGAGAATTGTATAAATATATAGAAAATTTTATTTTGTTAAAAAAATTGTAAAATCTGGTCGTACTTAAAAAGAAATCGTAAGACACATGCGAAACAAAATCATGCTGCAGTTAAAAAATCGCGTGAACGAGGACTGAAAAGAGCCAATCGCCTCTCCCGCTAGCTCAATTATCAATTGTCGGTATCAGGGAGTTTCCGTACACTCGACAATGTCATAATTAGTCCCTATTGCCCGAGCACACAACGAGCCTCGAGACTCATCGTCGCTTGACATGTTCTTTCTAACAATTTCATCATAATAGAGCACATTTTTATTTTTAAATAAATAATTTTATTATCGTTATTTTTTAAAATTAATGTTTAAAAAATGTAAATACATCAGGAAATTACTTTTTTTCTTTAATTCTTTAATTATTAAAAAAATAAGGGAGGTTCAAAAAAGAGGAAACTCGAGATGACGTAACAATCTACTCAATTTCATTGAAGTGCGCAGTAGAGTAAGGATGTAAGGGCTATACACAATCTCAGCAAAATGAAAATTCTTGAAATCCACTTTTTAACATTTAATATTGCCAAAAACTTGAGAATTTTTTTATTTTTCATATTCACTGTTAATTGGTAGTTTTTCAACATATTTTTACCTTAATTCAAAATCTTAATTGCTTTTTAAGCAATTACGCATAAGGAAATTTTTAGTGGATGCTTTGAAATTACTATCTGTAAAAAAATTTTTAACACTTGATACGAAATTTTTTTTAAATACTAAAGAACAACATTTCCAAAAGTTATTGAATTCTCATATTTTTCAAAATATTACTCATACGTTATTGAAAGAATTTCTTGATTTTGCTTCCCGATATAAAATTCAGAAATCTCGTAAATAATACACAGTTTACAACTGAAGACTGCTCATATTTACTGTCGACGCTGACATTAAAAATGTACACAGATTTTTTCTTTTTTTTTTATCGCGTCCATTGTGAAATTTTAATATAAAAAGGAATTCATATAGGATTCGGTTATGCCCAAGTGCTTTTTTTTGCAAACTGTTTAAAATTAAATTTTACTTTATTATTCTCGTTTACGATAAAAAATCATGTCCTAACTTGATTTTTATTTAATATTTCTCGTTCCTTGAATTGAAACTGTAAATAAATGCCTCTATAAAGTGTAAGTAAAAATTTATAAACGCATATTTTTACCGTAACTGGAGAATATATTGAGCTCTGAATTAACCGAAAAACTGCGTGCAATGCAATTCGAGAAGGTAAATAAAAAATAAATAACCGAGATAAATAAGCATTTGTAAAATGAGAAAAATGTCGACATAAAAAAGTCACAGCACACAAAATAAAAGTGAAACAAAGAATTAAAAAATGAATATAAATTATTTATCGGTGAAAAGAAAAACAATAGGAATAAAATGTAATTAAAAAATAAATACCAATGCACATTATGAATAAATAAATTTTTAATCAAAATAAATAAATTTGTAACTTATAAATTGAGTAGAAAGTATATTGAGATTTGAATTAGCTGGCGAACTACGTGCAACGTAGCTCGAGAAGATAAATAAAGAATAATAAGAAACGTCCGTTAATGAAAGAAAAAATTAACGTGTTTATTGATTATAATTATAACTGAGCCCTTGTCACAAAAAAAGCAATATCTGTTGAAAAACAGTATAACAGCAGCACGAATAACAAAAGTTGAAAAGAGAATAAAAAAAATTCGTCCAATAAAAATGAATGTAATGTATAATGTATCAATGAAAAAAAAGCAGCAGGAGTGCAAAAAATATTTGTAAAATAAATACCAATGCAAATTATGAATGAATATATTTCAAATCTAATAAATTAGCTGATAAGTAGAGAAAATATTGAGTTTTGAATTAGCCGGCGAACTACGTGCAAAGTAGTTCGAGAAACTGGATAAAAACGAATAATAAAATATTTTCGTTAATAAAAAAGATATTTAACGGCATTGATTATAATTATAACTAAGCCCTTGTCACAAAAAAAGCAATATCTGTTGAAAAAAAAGAATAACAGCAGCACGAAAAACAAAAGTTGGAAAAAGATTTTTAAAAAATTCGTGCAATAAAAATGAATGTAATGTATCAATGAAAAAAAAGCAGCAGGAGTGCAAAAAATATTTGTAAAATAAATACCAATGAATGTATCAATGAAAAAAAAGCAGCAGGAGTGCAAAAAATATTTGTAAAATAAATACCAATGCAAATTATGAATGAATATATTTCAAATCTAATAAATTGGCTGTATAAGTAGAGATAATATTGAGTTTTGAAGTAGCCGGTGAACTACGTGCAAAGTAGCTCGAGAAACTGGATAAAAACGAATAATAAAAGATTTTCGTTAATAAAAAAGATATTTAACGGCATTGATTATAATTATAACTAAGCCCTTGTCACAAAAAAAGCAATATCTGTTGAAAAAAAAAGAATAACAGCAGCACGAAAAACAAAAGTTGGAAAAAGATTTTAAAAAAATTCGTGCAATAAAAATAAATGTATTAATGAAAAAAGAAAGCAGCAGGAGTGTGAAAAATATTTGAAAAAAAAAATAAAGAAAAAAAAGAAAAATACCTTTGCACTTGTCACAGCAGGGGCCCGGCATTTCGTCGATGATTTGATTGGGTCGACTCGTCGAAAGAATAGGAGAGTTGTGGTGTCTCGGTTAGCACGCTTGGTGGCAGTTTGGTGTTGTCGTGGAAGGTGCGCTTGAATTTATTGATCGTTCCCCGCCTCGTAGCGACGTGTGCAACGGAAAGTCCGTCGTGCCATGCGCAACCTGCTTCCACTCGAGCCTCAACTCGGAACAACTCGGACGAATTCCATTGGCCGGCTTTGCACACCGCCTGATGGCGAACGCGCGCGCCGATCGACGACGAAAATCGTCACGAGGACGGCCAAGAAAAAAATAACAAAAACCTTTGCCGCTCCGCTGCATCCGAAATTTCCAACGTATTTTACCAATCTCGAGCTTCTCGACCGTTCATTACCTCTCTTATTTTCCTCCTATTTTGTCCTTATGTATCCTACGGCCAGGGTCGTTCCAATTTCAAATTTTTCATGATTTTCTTATTGCTCGAGTTCACGCGCTGTTTCGCTTCTAATTCCTTATTGCCTATATACAATCATTTTTATAGAATATCCTGTCAACACGAAAACACTACCGCTCAAAAGTTTGGATACACCAGTCGATATTTCTTGCCGCACTTAAAGTTGGATAACTCTGCCAAAAAAAAGATATTCGAATTTCCGAAGCTGCGTTTTAAAAAGGATAGATCACGCTTCAGTTTGCTCTATTTAAATTTTTTATTTAATTTTTTTTTCGACCCGGTACGAACTTTGGTTTGAGACCGTTTTTAGGCCTTTTTCCGACCATTGCAAATCAGGCGCACAATTTCAGAAAATTTTTCTATTTTTTTTTTAATATGAAGAACTTGAAAGGGAATATAGAAGCTCCATCTTCCTTTTTTAAAAAAAAATTTGCGATTTTTTTTCGGGAAGTTATTTCATTTTTGGCTAAAAATGATAAATTTTAAACAATTAAAAATAACCCAAGAACGATAAGGTTTAAGAGAAAATGATAGGGATACAAAAAGTTGCATATTTTCATACTGAATCGCCTGGAATTTTTTCAGAATTTTTCTTTGAAATTTTTTTTTGGAGTATTTTTTTCGAAAGTTTTACGAGTGAAAATTTTTTTCAGATCGATAAAATGTTTTACGGTGATGTGAGATACCCAATTTTAAGTCAATTTTCGGACAAATCCCACGTTCGTATTTTTCAAGGAAATTAATTTAAATTTGAATATATTGTGCAGCGTACACTGTATTAGGGCGTGATATTCTTGGAATTTGAAAAAAAATATAAAAAAACCAAAGTAAACAATTTTTTTATTAAGTTTTTCAAATTTCAAAAAAATAAAAAAACCAAAGTAAAAATTTTTTTTTCGTCTGAAATTTCAAGAACGTCATGCATTAGTATAGTGTACACTACATATAATATATATTCAAATTTCAAATTATTTGCTTACAAAATACGAGCGAGGGATTTGTTCGAAAATTTACTCAAAATTAAGTGTCTCACATCATCTTAAAACATTTTATCGACCTGAAAAAAAAATGTTCACTCGTAAGTTTCGAAAGAAATACTCCAAAAAATAAAAATTTCAAAGAAAAATTCTGCAAAAATTCCAGGCGATTCAGTATGAACCCTATTGTTCTTGGGTTATTTTGAATTTTTCAAAATTTATCGTTTTTAGCCAAAAATGAAATAACTTTCCGAAAAAAAATCGCAAATTTTTTTTAAAAAAAAAAGATGGAGCTTCTACATTCTCTTTCAAGTTTTTCATAGTAAAAAAATTTTTTTTTAATTTCCTGAAATTGCGCGCCTGATTTGCGATGTTAGGAAAAAGGCCTAAAAACGGTCACAAACCAAAGTCTGTACCGGGTCGAAAAAAAATAAAATAAAAAATTTAAATAGAGCAAACTAAAGCTTAATCTATCCTTTTTAAAACGCCGCTTCGGAAATTCGAATATCTTTTTTTTTGAGTTATCCAACTTTAAGTGCGGCAAAAAATATCGACTGGTGTATCCAAACTTTTGAGCGGTAGTGTACACCTAAACTGTCGAAAAAAAGGTCATTTTTACGAATTTTTTGTAGGAAAACTATTTAAAATTTCCGATTGGAGTTTGAACCAAATGAAAGTATACACATTCAAAAACATGTTTAATTTTTTTTATTAAAAAATGTCGAAAATATTTAGAGATAGCGCATGTTCCTTGAAGCGCCGCAAAAAAATCTTCATACACGGTACCCACTGGCGTTTCTTCAAAAATCATCTTAAAAAGAAAAACCAAAAAGATTATTAAACTAGATACTATAATCTAGTACTTGTCATAGCCGATTTTGAAAATATTGATTTATGACAAAATGGCGAACGTTTGAACATAAGTAATGATTTTTGGGCCAAAAATTAGTTATTATTTTGTTTATAAAAAAAAAACTAAGGAACGAAAAAAAAATCCTATGACAAGTACTAGAAAATGGTGTAAAGAATAAGCACAACAAATTTCATGGCAATCGGTTGATTGGTTTTCGAGAAATTTTGGGTACCGATTTGAAAAACGTGGTTTCGAGAAAAACGTGTTTGAAAATTTAAGAATGAATAAAGGCCCATACGTTCACGTTTCACGTTTTTGGCTGTAACTCGCTTATTTTTCAAGATATTGCCTTGTCGTTTACACCAGATATTCTTAAGACTTCAAACTTAAAGAAAATGTAAAAAAATTGATTTTTTTCGATTGTCTGGGCGTATATCCCCCCTTAATGATAGTTCAAAGTCCCCGGATTATAATAAGCACTTTTTCGGGGCCTCTTGCCAAGCTAAATTTTGAATTATTTCATTTTAAAATTTTGATTTTAACACAGTACCTTATGGAAGAACTCACAATAATGTAAACTGCAAAAAAACTAATCGGTGATTGAGCTTCAGAAAAGTTTCCATCATAAAGTAAATTTATCACAGATTCTGCGTATTTCAAGAAAACATTACCTTACCGTGCTTTTAAAAAAGAAAACATTAAACAACTTTTGTTTTTGACGTTTCGGAAGCGAGTAGCAGACATTACATTATACTGTAGGTAACAGCTGATACAATTTTTGAAGCATTTTAGTATATTCACGTGATTAAAATATTTTTAATTAAAGTTTTTATTAATTTTATTAATAATTTAGACTTAAATTTAATCAATATAAATTAATTGTCAACTTGACACGTGTATCTCTGCATTGAAGATGAAAATCAATAAAATATTCATTATTATGGAAACGTTATCGATGCTACTTTATTATTTAAATCAAATTCCATCAGTTTTATTATACCATTGCGCATGTCAGTTTTTGAATTTTCAAGTTTTCATCTGGACACCTTTCAGACATTCTCTATTTGTATCTTTGTACACGATTTTGTACATGAAATAGACACGTATTAGCAATTTTTTGTAAAAGAATGTCAAAATCTGAAAATGTGACAATTATTTGATTAAAAATAAAACTGATGCCTAATAAGCACAAAATGTAAGTCATCCAACATTTTGAAGAGAAAAATAAATTTGAATATGTTAATACTTTACAAGCTTATTTTGCTTCGTGTGCATAAAGTGTGAATATTTAATTACACAATTAACACATGCAGAGACCAGGCAATAAAGTACAATTTTGGTTATATATAATCGTTTAATGTTTCTACAGAGAGGAATAATTACAGATATGAATAAAAAAATTGATATAATCGAATATATAGGTATAGTGGTGACTTATTTTTATAATTATAAATTATTTAAAAGCATTATTTTCCTGAAAAGCACAAACTGGAGAGAATCTCGTATGATAAAAATAAATAGATAAAATAGTCTTTTCATAATTTTCATTTTCCAATAGTCAAACCAACTGCTCTAAATTTACAACGTGAAAAAAAAATCTCAACAATCGTGTAGCATTTACTATATAGAAGAATTCACAGAAACAAAACTGACGAGCATGCTGGCCCTCGACAAATAAAAAGACATAAATCATTGTGTTTTAATTAAGAGATAATACTTGATTAATAAATCGAAAAAATAAATGACAGATGGCCTTTTGAAGAGAACGAAATGAAACATTCTTTAAAGTTTGAATCGGCCAGTGCTGTATCTTGAGATTCTTCGAGAAGAAGACATTCTTGATATTATTCTGCGCATTATCATTGATAAGGATGAGTGTACACCGAAGCGGATGAGATCCAATGGAATGGGAAGGGGGGAGGGAGAAAGAGAGAAGAGGGACAAACGCTCCGAGTTAAAAACCGCACGGCACTCTTTTCACGATCGACGGAAAAAAAAAGTGAGTCAGAGCAGCGTCGATTATCCGCAGCGGGCTTCGATCTGTCGGGAAACGATCGGGCGTCATTTCTCTTCCAGGAAAGTTGCAATCGTTTCGTGATGACTGAAAAAATCATTCAACGACTCACCGTCGATTTCATCGTCGATTTAAAATCCACTCGATTTTTTTTACTGGAACAAGTAACATCGTCGTCCGTTCCTCGATATTTCGCCCCAGTTTATCGAATTCCGAGCTATTTTATTCCGCTCTCCTCGGTGCTTTTCCCGCGGGGATTCCTCTCGATTCTTCTCCATTGTCTCGTACTTGGTTCGAATTTCCTCGATTATTAACAAGTCTCTCGTTGCGCTGAAATAAATTTTAATGCGTCGTTAAAAAGTTTTTATTGATCTATATCTTTGATCTTTAAAATGTATGAAAATGAAATGCTGCTCGTTGGCAAGCCCATCACTCGATAACAGCTGGAACGACTTTGTCAATTTTTCGTTTTTTTTTTAATGTTCGTGACAGCTCAGATAAAATTCTTAAAGAAAAAATTTATAAATTCGGGAGAAGCGAGTGCTCTTTTCTATGGGATTTTATTGTTTACTCAAGACCATAACTCATTATTTAAACGATGGATGTATGTAATTTTTTTGTTCTGTTCGTTACGGTCCTTGAAAAATTTCACATAAATAAAATTCGAAACGATTACAAAGGAAAGTCGGGAAAATCGAACAAATATCACAATTTTTTTATGCACTCTCGATCATAAATGATAATACGACATATTTGCTTGATTCTTTCTTCTTTGTTCTGTTCGTTATGCTCTCGGGATGAAAATAATTTAATTGAAAAAAAATCTGTTAAAACTCGTCCCAGCTTAAATTAAAATTAAATTACCACTATTTTTTTGCTTTTGAGCTATTTTACAATTTGTTTAACAAACATAGTTATTTTATCTTTGTTCAAATTTCCAATAGCTTTTCAAAAATAAAAAAAATGATCATAAACAAGTTAAAGGAAATTTAGAAAAAACGTCGTAATTCAATTTCAAGTTAATTTTAAAAAAAAGTATGAACAAATTATAATTGACTGACGCATTTCACGATGACTCGGATGAATCAAGATATATGACGCACAAAAAATTTCAATATTCAGATTATACATAAAAAATTGATAATCAATAATTGGATAAATTGCCTATGGATTTTATGAGTATTTTCCTCTTCTGTTGCTGGAAAACTCGTGTGAGGTGCTCGGATTTCTGACATTTTCCTTGACGCGTTTCCGGAGAATTTCTTTCAATTGTTCTCCGTCGTAGCCTGAATGAATTTCCATTTTTCTTTTTTTTGCAAGAATGTGAAATAAAAAAAAGATTGTAAACATACGTAATGATATTAGGAAACAATTTGTAAACTAATTGTATCGAAATGAAAATTTTTTTTCAATTCTTTTTTTGACAATTATCTCTTTTATTCCATAAAATATTATATGTGTTAACGACAATAGTGATCTTGAGATCTTGAAAAAATATGACTCAGCTACGTAATATGTTTTTCTCAGTTTTCATTATTTTTCTCGCTCAAGATCTGATCTCAATTCACGTGGAATGTTTGTTAAACGATTAGGGAACGTGAAAATTCGTGTTCCAATGCTCGATTAAAAGAATATTTGCGTTCTTCGAACTTTGCGCTCGATAAAAATTATCTCGCATGCGTACAGAATATTCAAAAAACCATGGTCCCAGAGATAATTTGAAAAACCTTCTCTAAAGTAAAATCTACGAATACTCCAGAATATATACTATCTCTCTCTAATAGCTGCTCTAAATATTTATACATATCTTTTTCAATCCACGTAATGATTCGCTCTCGTTCTGCGCTTCTTTTTTCCCTCAACTTTATGACTTCAAGATATTTTACTGTTTTATCCTTAAAAGTATGGAATAAGAACAAAATACTTTCGTTCCACTTTTCAAAGCTCTGGCATGAAAAACAGAAACGAACTCCTTGATGAAAATCTTCATAAAATAACTATAATTTTAAATTGGCTTTCCGAATGAAAGTGAAACCCGATAAAGAAACTGTTATTGAATTCACCGTCAAATTTTTACCTTTCCAATTTGTCATGAACAATCAAGATAGTATATAGAAAACAATTATAAATATTAAATTCTCATGGTGACGAGTGCGCGCGACAATATACATTTGTTTCATCGATAGAAAAATATTCAATGCTCGTTTAAAAAATTGCTTCACGTGAATATACGCAAATAAAAAATATAAATCTAGTTATTATTCGCAATAAAATATTCCTATTTCAATCGATTGATATAATTTGTCTTTTCTGCAGATCTTTGCACGTGGATGGACATGTTGGCTGAGTCGGTGCCACTTTCCGATGTGCTCGACTCCCCGTATTTCGGTAGTTTCCGCTCGTGACGTATGACCACGCGGTTTTTCATTGTTTGGAGTAATTCGTGAGTTCGTGTGCCACCGACATTCTTTGGACTTTGGTCGATCTGAGAAAAAAAAACCATAAATTCAATGCAAACGTAATTAAAAACTTCATTTTTATAAATATAAATCATTAATTTATTTAGTGCAATGTTCCATAAATAGTATTGACAATGTAATATAGTTATTCAGTATTAAATAAGATTTAAAATTGATAAGAAAATGGTTTTCTTACCGTATAGACACGACTCGGAAGCACATAATTCGTTTTCGGAAATGTGAAGGGAGGAAATTCTTCGTTTTCGTCATTATTGTCGGACGGAACGTCGCAATCCTTTGCAGAAATTACAAAATTTCTTCATTATTTAGATACAAATAACAACTCGTAAAAACTATAATAAACATTTATTCTTCACAACTTCAACATAATATGAAAATAAAAAAAAAAAGAAATTACATAAACATATATTTCACCTTTTCCTCACTGAAAAGTTTCAACGGTCTGCTCTCCGGAGTGGAGGTCTTCGCGGCGAGATTGAACTTCAATTTTTCCGCAGACGCGTTAACCTTGGTTGGAGTCAGCAGCATGTCATTCTTTTTCGCCTGGACGTTTTGGATGAGGTTTATGTCAGTCCCGCGAATGTACATGCTAACCGGTGAAATGACGGTGCTGTTGAATCCTCGACGAAAGAGGCCGGGCGCGTGGGGGCTCCTTATAATTCGTTGGCAGCCCCCGTGCTGAATGTCCGCGTCCATACTCGGGAAAAATGTTTTCGGTTTCGCCTTCGTACCCTTCACGGGCAAAGTTTTTCCAGGCGTGACGAAAAAACGATTTTTTGGGCTCTTCGACGTCTCTTTCGAGGCCGACGAACCCTCTGAGTCCGGAGTTTTCGCCGATTCTCCTTTGCTCGAAGATTTAACCGACGGCGATGCTCTCGGCGTCAGCGTCAGGTACGGGCTTCTCGTTGTCCTCGCTGTCGTCGCCCTCGGAGTTTTTTCCCGGAGATTGGCCACGTTCGCCGAATTTTCAATGCGCTCGTTCAGCACAGCTCGACTCTCGCTCCTCGGAGATTCTTTCCTCTTCGTGTCCACTTGAGGCCTGAACGGTGTTAAATGTCTATCTTTTCGAATACTCGGCTTTGCGCCGGGAATTCGAGGCTGTATTTTTGTCGAGATGTTTTTCGGTTTCGGCATCAAACTCGGAGTCGGAATTTTCGTGATACTTTTTTTCATTTCTGGATGGGGAGTCCCAAAGCGTGGTCGAACTTGCTCACTACTGAAATTTTTAATTCACGATTTATTAAAATCTAAAAGTAAACATTTCATTGTATTTATGTAATTTAACTATTTTTTAATTTAAACGAATATTGTTTAAATTTGATGCTCATCTCCACCAAATTATGACACACCAATATGTCATTACTAATTTTTTTTTTAATATGAGAATTTGATAAATTTTTTGCATTTTGTTCTCAAGCATATGAAAAATTTCGTACCAAATTTGAAATCGTTTTACGTTATTTTAAGCTCTAGAGTTATCAAACTTCAAAATTATTGAAATTTAACATTGCTTCTTATGAAGAATTCGTAAATTTGCACTGAATACAATTTTAAAAATATGAGATTGTTGTAAATTTTTTTGTATAGTAGTGTTCATTTTGCTCATTTTATTTGTCAGTCATTTACTATAGTTTTTGTTATTTAATTGTTCAAACAATAAAAAATGTATACATTTTTGTTAAAATATGTTCAAGTTACTAATTGATAGTCAAACTAAGACTCGAAAAATTGGCAACTCTTTAGTAAAAGCCATAGTCTAGATTTTACAAATGCAACATCAAAAATTTACTTTTTGCTGGGATTATCTGTCCCATAAATTAATAATAGTACAATTAGTTAAGGTAGTTCTATATTCAAGCTCATGGTGACATGTACTTGTTACGAATGTATGAAAATTTAAAAAATCGTAATCTTAGGATAAAAAAAAACTTGAGGAAGCTTCTTTGAAGTACAATAAAGAGTTGTGAAAACTTTCAAGAAATTCCACTACCCAGAAGTCCAGATATTTAGACTACAAACTGCAGAAAATAATGATTTTTGATAATAAATATCTCGAGTTCTACGTAGTGAAACCTCTTGAAATTTAATATACAATTGGACATTGTATCAAAGAAGGTATTTGCAAATTTTTAATAAAATCCTAAGAAAACGATTGTTTGATAGAACTAACTTAACTTACACAGTGTCTGTCAACTTGCTTTTTCATTTTGTGTAAAAAATAAGGTTTATCGCACCTAATTTTTCGTCTCGACGTGGACGGCTCCGATTTTTTAGATGCTTGGAGCGTTCTGGAGTTGGATCGAAGATCGATTCCAGAGTCCAAACTGGAGAGCTCCTTCTTCCTGGTGTTCTGATTCTGCCTAATTTTGGCCCAACAATTTTGATAAGCCAGCAACGAGTTGATCGTTTTGCGACACTCGGTTTCCGCATCGATGCCGTAGCGCTCGAGAACTTTCGGATAATCCTCGCTGGAGGCTTTCGCGTCCTCCTCTATTTTTTGTATCTGGCGAGCGGTCTCGAAGCATCTTTCCCTCTGCTTCTCGAGCTCGATCCTCAGACTGAGCGACAATTCGTCCTCGTCGAGAGCTCGATTTTCCTCCAACGAGTCCTGGAATTCGAGATTGTTGCGAGATTCGTAGTTGTCGTTTTCTCTGCTTCCCTGAGTTGGATGGCTGTTGAAAGTTTCGCAATACTGGGCATCCGTGTCGTCGAGCAACGCCAACTGTTCCTCGGCCTTCTTCGTCATTTTCATCTTGTCCCGAACGTGCTCCGAAATGTCCGAGGACGAGGTAGTGCGCGTAGCTAGTCTCGAATCCAATCGGGGACTCGATTGCTCGCTCAAATATTTTTCGAGAAAGAGAAAATTCTTCGTACTGTTGGGCGAACCCGGCGAGACCGTTCCCTGATTGTCCCGGGCAATTTTTTTGAAACGATTCACCGGAGTCTTTTGAATCGCTTTTTCAGGCTCGTCATCGACAAAGTCGATAGGAGACTCGTCGATCGTTTCTGGAACGTTGCACTCTCGATTCACTTCCAGATGCTTATCAATTCCGAATGTCGAATTCAAATGGTCAGGCATCGACTCGTCTTGAATATATTTGCACATTTTCCGAAACTCCTTCGTCATTCGACTCAAATTCACACCAGATGCGTCTTCGTTGAATCCCGATTCGGACTCGTCGATAATCGTTACCAATTTTTCCGTGAATTTTCGGGGCGAGGAAATGAACTCCTGAGACAAACGTTTAAAAATTCTCGAATGATTTTGACTATTTTTTGTACTATTCTTCGAAATATTATTTGAGATACTTGGCTTCGCCTTCTCGGGCCTAGGACTGTACATTCTTAGCTCAGGAAAAGCGGAAGTCTGTTTATTTTCGCTCTGTAATCTGAGACCCGAAAAGCTGGGCAGTGGCCCAGTCTGAGATCTCATACTGTTCATTCTCAGACCAAAGACAAATTGCTCGGATTCGTTTCTCAGATTGAAATTTGTGTCTCGAGAATCCTGACTCGATTTTTCCGAAGTCTCAACGTTTCTGTTCAAATCTTCGCTTCCACTCGAACTCCCACTCAAATTTAAATCAGGTTGAGGTAGAAATTTTTTGTTGATCGTTCGATTCATTAGACTCGGAATTTCTGGTTGGCAGGACTCCACAGAATTATCCTCAGTTGCTCTGCCCGCCGCACTTCCAGAATTCGCAGTCAGGTAAGAATTTTCAGTGCTGCCCTGCGATTCCGCTTCCGCTACCTGACCGGCTAAGATTGTGGATTTGTAACTGCACGTTCCGGAGTCTTCTTTGTCATTTGTACCCGTCGAAGAAAGTTGCTTTTCCTTGTTGAAACCCGGCTCTGACTGTTCGGATGATAATCCTTGATGCGCACCTGAGTTTAGATCTGACCCGCAGTCTGTTGTATCGCCTGAAAAATTAAATTCACGCCAGTTTATTAAAGATTACGATTAAAAAAATTATTTATTACGAATCTCTTCCAATTCTCTTGTACAGTTTCAAAAATATATGTTTGTAGCTTAAAAAAGTAAACCTTGTATGATACAAACATGAAAAATTATAAAAAATATTTTTAGCGCTGTAGGATTGAATGATTAATAAATAAAATTAACATAAATAAAATAAACACAACTTGTTAAATACACCTAAATAAACAGAAACGAATTATTGATGCAAAATTTTTAGAAATTAATGAAAAATTCTGACAAAATACAAGACAGAAAAATTTCAATTTGGGTTTAGAAGAATAAAAAGAATTACGAGTTGTTTAGAAAAATTGTCTTAATTACAGATTATTATAATATAGCAAATATGTTTTGCAAGAAATAAAAAATTATAATCATCCACAAAAACTGACTTCAATTTCCCAACTTCTCCGACACAAGTCCAAGATCATAGTGAGCATTTCTTTTTCTCTACGTAATAAAATAGAAGAAAAATATTTCGAGGGCCCAAAATATTTTTTATCAGGATCTCAGGTGTGCATTCTGTAATATTTATTATCGGAGCATTCGGACAACTTTGTACCCCATCGAGCGTGATAATTTCCTCAAGAGCAAATAGATGTATTTTTCTTGAGATATGGAGGGTTTGATAAACATTTTTTTTGTACGATCAAAAATAGATCGTAAAAACATGTATTGATAAATGAAAAAAAAAAAGTGTAGAGAGCTCGGCGTCCAGGGAGCGTCGTGTCGTCGGCGTTCTCAATTTGTTCATAATTTTAATAAAAATACAGCAAATTGAATGAGTACGTTACTTACAGAGAGAATCCATCAAGTGAGAAAAGTCCTGGCCGCGTCTTCTGCGGCTCATTTTCAATCTTTATTCTCAAATTTCGCTCGATAAAGAAAAATATCACGTTACGTGTAAGGTACGGTCGGCGGTTACAACTTTTACGGTACGGACGAACGAGGTATGAAAATCAAACAACAGAGGAGTGGGGGTTCGAATCGTCAAAGCTACCAACTTTCAATACCGAAAGAGATAACTTCAGAGCATCAAATTTCAGGCCGATACCAACTTCAATTTAAGCGGTAAATTCGAATTTTTCTCATCTTTATGAAATTTTTTTCTTCGAGGAAAAAAAAATTAAATATTGTTTAAAACAAAGTTTTGCAGTAAAGTGAACTTCAAAATTAATCAAGTTTGGAAATCAAGACTTTTTTCACTCAATAATTCCATAATAAATACGATAAATAATACAATTATTAAAAATACAATAAATTCGTACAAAAGGTAATTCCAACGAATTCAGAGGGTCTTCTGAATTCGTTGGTAATTCTTCTGAATTCGTTGGTAACTTCGTACAAGAGGTATGAAAATCAAACAACGGAGGAGTGGGAGTTCGAATCGTCAAAGCTACCAACTTTCAATACCGAAAGAGATAACTTCAGAACATTTAAGGCCGATACCAACTTCAATTTAAGCGGTAAAATCGAATTTTTCTCATTTTTATGACATTTTTTTCATCAAGGAAAAAAAATTAAATATTGTTTAAAACAAAGTTTTGCAGTAAAGTGAACTTCAGTATTAGTCAAATTTGGAAATCAAGACTTTTTTCACTCAATTCCATAATAAATACAATAAATAATACAATTATTAAAAATACAATAAATTCGTACAAAAGTTGATAAAGATATTTCGTTTCTACTTTTTTTTCGTGTGAACCCATGTTTTTCCTTTGAGAACGTTAAATTCGGACATAACATGATTTTCGAGCAAATCCTTGTCGAATAAAAACCTCGCCAGCGAGTGATCCCCGATGCTCGACAGAATTGTAACGAATCTCGCTATTTCGCCGATGCTCGCCATCTGATCCTCCACGAAATTCGTAACGACGTAATCGCTCGTGTTTAGATCGCCGTGTTTCGACGCTACGCTATTTAAATTTACCAAGTGCTCCGTAACTTCCATTTCCAGGTGAAGAGCTATCTTCATCAAATACACAATTTATATACATTTAAAAAAATCAAAGTAACATATATTCGGTATTAAATATTAGCATGAAAAATATACAAAAAACACATATTAAGATAGTTCTATAGTTTTATCGATTATTTAGGAAATTGTTGAAAATTGGTACAGTCATTCTTTGACTACGCATAAGGTAAACGTCCCAATAGTTGGACAGCTAAGGGTTTTTCAAACTTTATCTTTATTTAAAAAATATTCAAACAAAAAATCTGCTTCAAATTCATATCTAAACTATTGTCTTATATTTTGATGGTCCAAAACTCATTCTATATGTTAATTATAGACAATATTTCTAGTAAATAAATACTTAGATAATATTTCTAGTAAATAAATACTTAGATAATATTTCTAGTAAATAAATACTTGAACGTTTGAATGTGTAAGATGTCTCAATAGTTTGACAAAAAATTGCCCCTATCTCTAGGGTTCAGCAAATTTGATACAATTAATTAAAGTTATGAAAAATAAACCTCTTATTTGTACATGAAAAATAATCAATACGAGAAATTTATTGAGAAATAAATAATACAAATGTTAAAAATAATATAGCAAAAATTGTCCAACTATGGGGACATGCCCATCTAGTGGGACGTTTACCTTATGCGTGTAACAAATTTTAAGAGGTATCCCCACGTAGAACTTGAGATATTGATTGTTAAAAATCCCTATTTTCAGTGCTCTCCCATAACAGCCTGTGTTAAATATTGCCACTTTCAATCCTGAATATCTTGAAATCTAGATGGTGAACCTTCTTAAAATTTTGCACATCTCTTTATTGTACTTCAAAGAAGTTTCCTCAAGTTTTTTAAAAAAATTCTGAGATTATGATTTTTGAAATATTTATACATACGTAACAAGTACAGACCATCTTATGGTATGGAGATAAATATAAATATAAACTTTTGATTTGACTGTACCTATAGAATTTAGTAGTTTATATATTAATATATATTTTAATATTAATATTAATATATATTATATTATATTAATATAATCTTAATATTAATATATTAATAATATATTATAATTATAATTATAATATTAATAATAATATATATTAATAATATATTAATAATATTAATATTAATATTAATATATTCTATTAAAATTAATAGAATTTAGTAGTTTATATTGGCATGAAAAATACAACAATCACACAAGATAAATAATACATAAATTATATATTTATTTTTCAAAAATCTAAAGATAAAATTTTTGGAATATTTTTTTAAATAAAAAATTTGTCAAAATATAAATTTCGTCTTAATATTAAGAAAAAAAAATTGAATAATACTTACGTGGTTTGGCATGAAATATTAATATTTTAAAAATTCTGTAAAAAATGAATCGTCACGAAACAGATAATTCAAATTAATTAAATTATATTTATTTTATTATATTTAATTTATTAAATTATAATTGATTCGTTATGGGGCTTAATAAGGTAGTTTAACTCTTGGTACAGTCAAATGAAAAATATTCATTTCATTTTTTCTGACGTTCAAAGTAATATGAGAGAATAAGATGATTAAGAAAAGTTGTTGCAAATTGACTAAAGAACAACATACTCTAAATTTAAGGTCATCCAAGGTCGGGTATACTTATTGCTACATGATTTGAAATATTTTGAAACAATTTTATGTCAGATTTTTTTGAAAAACGAGACAAAGTTTCTTTGATGTTATATAAAAATCAGTGTAAAATTTCAAAAAGTTTCACCATCTAGAAGTGAAAATATTGAAGGTCGAACATCGTAACATATTAAACACGTGCTCTTATGGAACAGTACGAAAAATCATGATTTTTAACAATAAATATATTGACTTGTACGTGGTAAAACCTTTTAAAATTTGGACCACATATTCAGATCACACCCAGGAAGATTTGTTTAAAGTTTTGAGAAAATTTGTCAAAATTCTTTTGCCACGAGAACTACCTTAAATATCACGAATACATCAAAGAACTTTTAATCCAAAGTAAATGGAAAGTGCTCAATAAAATAAAATAATAATAACGAAAATTACTTTGAAGGCATTCAGAGGGCTCTTCCAATCCTGCTCTGTGGGTTTCTCGACGGAGCAAAGATTAACACTTCCACCTCGCATTTTAACGTAATTTACGAATTTCAAGGCATGATCGTGCTCCTCTTTGTGCATTTGAGTAAAAAACGACTCGCAGCCTGGCAAGGCAACGTCGATGCGTCCGAAATAGCTCGCCTACCATTGTAATTATTAATTCTATTATTTTTAATAATCATTTACCAATTGCATTAAATATTTTGAATCTCGTGAACAATGTTAATTCCATGTCATAACATCCCAACAATATTATTGTTACTTTTACCCTCATTATTATTATTATTACTATTATTACTATTATTGTTGTTGTTGTTGTTGTTGTTGTTTAAATTATAATTGTTCTGACAGCTGTCACTCGAAAAATATTTGATTTTCGTTGGGAATACGCACCATCGATAGATAGTAATAAAAAGCTTTGAACTCAACGTTGATCTGCTCGTTGAGAGTTTGCTCGGTCTCCGGATGAAGATCGAAGTTCAGTTTGACGGTTATCGAACGATTATTGTCTCCGTCGCAGGAGTCCGAACTCGAGGACAATGCTCGCCTATTAATCTGTTTAACGCCAAATATATTTGTCCCGTAATAAAAATGTCGAAAAAGGTTTTTCGCGATCGGTACAATGTTCATTCGGCGAGCAATCATCTTTTGACAATTCCGTTGGTCAGTCTTCTTTCACGGTTAGGCGAGTGTCAAAATACGTCTGTAAGTGTTTAATTGAATATACATTAGGGTGTCCGTTATTTACCAAGTTGACTATTTTGACTTGGGTATGGACCAAATCGTTACTTTTGGTCCTACAATGAATTTTGAAAAAGCCCCTTCCAATGGTGAGAAAGTCTGCCTGAATGACGATACTTTTTCCATTTAAATAATTTGGGGATTTTGCACTTTTTAGAAATTTTTTTTCTTATTATATGCTTAGGCAGACTTTCCCGGCATTGGAGGGTTTTTTTTTCAAAATTCATTGTAGGACCAAAACTAACGATTTGGCCCATACCAAAGCCAAAATAGTCAACTTGGTAAATAACGGACCCCCTTCGATTTTGCTAAAACTTTTTTATCATTTTTTATACCCTATTGAAAACCTCTCTGAGAATTTTTTCAAATTTTTTCACCCAATCCAAAAAAAGTTGTGAATTTTTGCAAAAAAATGCTCTTTTTTTAAAATAGTCATAACTTTTTCAAAAATTGAGTTATCGGGACGTTTTTTTTAAATTTTCGTAATTAGATGTACTTTTTAATTTAAAAAATAGATCAAAATTATTCACATTTATCTTCATGGTTTTTTTTTGTTTTTTGAAAACAAACAAAAATATCTCGATGATTACCATTTTTTATTTTTATTTTTATTTTTTATAAAAAACTTTGCCATTTTTTTATGAATCCTCAAATTTTGTCAAAGTGGTGATTTTCGATTTCTATTTTTTGTTTTTAATTTTTTTGTTTAAATTAGCTCATTTTCCACAACACCATTTTATCAATTTTTGAGCATGTTTATAGAATTCCAAAATTGAAAAAAAAAATTAAAAGTGGTAAACATTTAAAAAAAAAATTATTTTTATCTAAAAAGTTTAAAGAAATAGAAGGTTGTTTCAAATAATTGTTTTCTATTTTTTTTTCAAAAACTACATCCAAAAACAAAGAGAATGAAAAAAAAATTTGTTATTTGGTCCATTTTTGAACGAACAGTGAGTTTTTGAAAAAAAAAACATTTTTAAAAATTTAACTTATTTTAGAAAATACCATTTGCCAATTTTTGAGAATGTTTATAGAACTCCAAAATTGAAAAAAAAATTTAAGTGTTAAACAATAACCTTCTATTTCTTTTTAACTTTTTAGATAAAAATATATATTTTTTAATGTTAACATTTGACATTTGATGACATTTTGATGCAGCCTTAGAGTTTTTTGTGGCAAATTTTACATCAGTATTTTCACAGTCATAAGTTGAATTTTTATCGAATAACGATTGAGTGTCGAAAATGATCAATTTTTTTTAAATGTAAAATGAATAAATGAATGAATAATTATTTAACAAAATAATCTACCAACGTTCACCTTACTCGAAATCTACCTTATCAATTTTTTTGCATATTCAACAAGACTCTCATTGAAAATAAAAATTTGTTGAAAAATTGAATTCTTTTCTTGAATACGAGGAACAAAGTATCATTTTGACAATACAAATTGATACTGTTTTGATACTGGTATGATTTTATTACTGAAACTATTTGTATCTACTATTTTTTGTAATTATTATTGAAATCATAATACGATAAATTTTATTGTTTAGTATTTAAATATAGTACTTCGTTGGCGAGATTCAATAAAATAATTCAAGTTTTCATTAAATAAATTAAATGATAACCACGTAGTATTATGAATTTTGGTTCATTGATTAAAACGATTACCGTATATTCACGGTTGTATGAGTAATTTTATTTAAAAATAACCTCATAACATTTTTTTCAACTACACTCAGAACTTATAATACATAATTTCGTAAAATCGTGCGAATACTCATCAATTATACTATATAGGTTGAGAACGATTTTTTTTATATACAAAGAAGCTAAAAAAATAAAAATTTCGGTGTATGAACCGACGTGTGCACCTTTGCATATCACAATTGACGTTACATTTAATTGACGTCAGAAAATTTCAATGAAGCAACGAAGTCGACGAAAATTACATATAAGCACCGTAAATATCGATTCTACTCAAAAATACTAGAAAAAAAAGCAAATATTGTTTTTCTTTCAATACTTTTGATACGAAAATAGCGACGAGTTATTCTTTCAGCTCTTTGTCGAATATGAAAACTCCGAGACCCTCTCCGACTCTCTCCAAATTAGTGACGTGGTCCGAAATTTCTTTTATCGCGTCGACCTGTTCCTGCAGGTATTCAGTCTCTATGAAATCCACCAGGTTCGGATCGTTGTGACCCGACGCAACTGCGTGAAGCTCCAAAAGTTTCTGCAACGAGAGACGACAATTTTCATTAATTTTATTAGTATCAACGATGACAATAAAATATATATTTTTTATAATAAAAATTTATTTACGATGAAAGTACAAAAATTAGTCTTATATTTTCTCTCCTTTCGTCATCTGAATGATTTTTAAGGGTGTTGAGTTCGTAGAGCAAAAAATCAAAAGTTTCACAACGTTTTTCTTCTATACGAAGTCGTTTGAAAGTAAACATTTAATGTAAAAAATTTGCTGCAATTCAACTGGAGAAAAATATATTTGAAATTCAAAGTTATCCAATGACATGTCTACTATCTATGTGATTGCAGAAAATAAAATAATGAAATTTTTTTTGAAAAATTGGATGAAGCTTCTTTAACTTCATGTAAAGATTAGTGCAAAATTGTACTTGAATTAGAAAGCTCGTTAATGAGATATTAATTATACAAAATTGCAACTTCAAACACGTACTCTTATGGGAAGGTAAAAAAATAGCCATTTTTAAGAATTAATATCTTAATGAAAAGCTTCCTAATCTTCGTAAAATTTTTTACACAACCTTGTAGAGATGTTACTTAATATTATGTAAAATTATTTACTTGTATTTACTTAATATTATAAATAATTTTATTTGCTTAATATTATAAATAATATTATGTAAAAGGTTGCGTTTTTAAGGTAGCTGTGCAGCTATATACAGATAATCCAATTATTTAATCAGTTTTTCTTCGTTATCGTAGTTTTTAAGCTTAAATTTATTAAGAAAAGTTGTTTCAAATTGATCCAAGGCCATTGAAGGTCATGTGTACTTGCTAAGTGTATACAAAAATTGTGAAAAAATATTCCTTATAAAACTTTTTTTCAAAAGTAAAATAAGCTTCTTGAAAGAAATGCAAAGATTTTTGCAAAATTCCAAGTAGTTTCATCATCTAGAAGTCGAGATATTTAGTTTGTAATACCGGAAACATGAACATGTGCTCTTATGGAAGAATACAAAAAATAATGATTTTTAACAATTAATCTCTCAACTTCTAAATGATGAAATCTCTTTGAAACGTTCATGACAATTCTTGTACAATTCCTAAGAAACATGTATTAACAATACGGTAAATGTCCCAATAATTGAACAATTTTCACTATATTATTTTTGATACTTTAATTATTTTCTTATCAATAAAATCATCTGGATTATTTTTCTTGTAAGAGAAAATGTATTTTTCATAACATTAATATATTGGAAAAAACTCGCTCAACCTTAGAGACAAGGTATCGATTTTCTATCCAACTATCGGGATATTCTACATATTCAAACATTCAAGTATTTATTTACTAGAAATATTGTTTAAAATTAACACATAAAATGAGTTTTAAACTGCTAAAATATTAGACAATAGTTTAGATGTGAATTAGAAGCAGATTTTTTCATTTGAATATTTTTTAAAATAACGATAAAGTGAGAAAACCCTTAGCTGTTCGACTAAACGGGTTTTGCTATCGAACTACCTTCATTTCTGACTGAAAATACAAATACTAAACATCATTTTTGTTTATTTTTATCTTTATTGTATTTAACATTAATATTGTATTTATTTATACTATTATTAATTATATTATTATTGTATTTATTTTTATCTTATCTATAAATAACAATGCCATTTGTAATAAAAAAACGAATGTTAATCAATCAATAATCACTATCAAATCTTATACAACGTTATTTTTTAAAATAATAGTGATACTCTGTAATAAATGAAAGTCTGCTTATTTTGCAAAACAAAAATTATTGCAATTATTTAATAATAACTGTTCCCTATAAAACTTACTACATTAAATATTTATTTTTCAATTATTCTTTAAAACAATGTTGAAAGATTGTTTATTGATTAATTGTTTATTAACAATGGTTACCTTTTGACAAATGAATACATTTTTTCAATGATGTTAGTGCATAAGTGGAAGTAAAAACGATATTTTAGAGAAAAAAAAATTAGTTGGAGGAGCTGGGATTTGAACCCAGGACTTTCCGCATGCGAAGCGGACACTCTACCACTGAGTTACACCCCCAGTTGTTATCATAGCGATGAGACTCGAACGTGTTGTACGCCTATTGTATATCTCATCACAGTAATTACATGAGATAGCAATGAACGTTCAACTTTCGACGAATAATGTATTACATTTTCATCATTAAACACATGATAAAAATATTTTCAAATGCAACAATTTATTGCTTTACGATAAATTCGTAATCAAAAAATAATAATTCTGAAAAGTAGCGCGCAAATGTCTGCATCAAATTGCAACTCTATATCTGACGCGACATTTTGTTATATTTTTATGACAAAAGATAATTCCGAGAAAATGAAAATTTATGTTTTCGCAATCAACGTTAGTCAAGTGAAAATTTTACGTTATCGCACGTTATCCAGATACAAATATTCAAAATTAGAGTCAAGCTGAGAATAACATTTTTTCTGAAAACTCGAATGACTTTTATTGAATATGTTGAACAAAATTTAATTTAATAATTATATTTTATTATTACTAATTAATTTGCATAATAAATTAAGCGATGCAAATAATTTAGTTTACATTTCCATGGCTTAATTTACGACTATATTTTTTAATAAATAATGTTAAATTTATTATAGTTATTATAGAATTTATGTAATTTTTAGTTCATTTGTTAATTATTTATTATAGTTAATTAATTCCTTCATTTTTTTCGTTCTATTCGATAAAATAATTTAAGTTTTCAATAAATTTCTATTCTCAGTGTAGCAATTTGAGAATGGTTGCAAATTGATTAGTAATTTAAGAAAGATAGCATTTAAATTTATTAGTTATCAGAATTTATTTTTTAGTTCATTTGATAATGACTTAATTATAATTAGTTCGTTTTACGTCGTATTTGATAAATTGATTTAAGTTTTCAATAAATTTTTATTCTCACTGTAGCAATTTGAGAATGGTGCAAAATGGATTAGTTATTTATTAGTTATTAGTTAGTTATCAGAATTTATTTTTTAGTTTATTTGTTAATTACTTGTAATTTATTTATAATTAGTTCATTTTTACGTCGTATTCGATATAATGATTTAAGTTTTCAATAAATTTTTATTCTCACTGTAGCAATTTGAGAATGGTGGAAAATAGGATTAGTTATTTTAAAAAAAGCAATATTTTTTTCTGGAAAATGTAATATTACTCTTACCGAGTTGACATGTTTCTCGAGATCGAGAGCTTCGAGCATTGCCTCTTTGGCGGTGCCCCAGTCTTCTTTTTCCGGAACTTTTATATCCGAGAGAATGATTTTTCCGCCCCTTTTGTTCTGATAAGTCATCAATTTCATAGCATGCTCGCGTTCCTCGTCCGAAGCCTTCTTAAAGTAATCATGAAGGCCCGCAAGTGCAACGTCGCTGCGATCAAAATGATACGCCTGAAAAAATTATTATTAATTATACATTTTTTAATTTTATACTTTATTCAAATAACTTATCTTTTCCTATTCAATGCACCATTTTTTCCAAAAATTCACCATTTCCAATAGAAATTATTTTGTTTATAATTATATAGTATGCTTGAAAATTTTTTTAAATTTTACTCAAAATTATTTTTTACTCAGAAAGTCTCGTTCAGAGGCATAATTCTCGATTACAAGAACGTAATTCGTAATAAATAAAAAATTAATTTTGCTTTAAATTCATATTTGTAATAAATTTCGATGTTGAAATTCATTGCTTGTTTTCCATGTTAAAAATTGTTGTATTTATATACATAAAAAATTAAATTTCTAAATTTATAATTATTTCTAACATCCATTGAATTTTTTTTCTATATACGTATTATGTATATTATTTTTTAAATTTTCGTTATGTCATTTATCAAGAACTGCTCGAGAATGTTTATTTGTAATATGTTTGCGATAACTTTGCAAATTATTGATTTTTTTAATATAAAAAATTTGTTATGCATATAACACAAAGTAAAGAGTTAATTTCTAATTAACTATTACATTTATGATTTTTGTTATTTTAAAAATTATTATATCATTTGTTAAAAACTATATATGTTTGGCAATTTTTATTCGCAATTGATTCGCGAATTTTTATTGTTACACAAATTTCAACGAAATTTCCAGATGCTTTGATTAATTTTTTTCTGCAATTAAAAAAATATTATTTCGATCAACGGAAATGCAGAGATATATTTGCAGAATTATATTTATGGTACTCCCTAATTGTACATTAATTTATTTTGTTATTTTTTGAATTATTATATCATTTGTTAGAAACTGTTTGGCAATTTTTATTCACAATTTATTCGCGAATTGTTACACAAATTTCAACGAAATTTCCAGATGCTTTGATTAATTTTATTCCACAATTTAAAAAAAAATCGTTTCGTTTAACGGAAATGCAGAAAATAGTCAAACCCGAAGTTAACAAAGACGTATGTTCAACGATGAGACTACGTTTCAAAATTACGTGCAAAAAAAACGAAACAGACGAGCCGTTGGAGCAGCCCTGATTTTTTTCGACATTATTTTACGAACATAATTCGCGTGCGAGCTTACCATTGACAGATAAACATAACTTGCATGAAGTTCCATATTGATTTGTTTGTTTATGGCGTCCTCGCAGTCGACGTGAAAATTTTGTCTGGTACGGTTTTCGCGATTCATTCTTGTATATTCGCGACGTGCGTTTTTTTTTCGTTGAAGTGTATATGGAACAAAAAAAAACAACTCGAGCGTCGTTTGCGTTGATGCGGGCGCTCTGCGTCTTTATTTTGTTATTGCGACGAATTCGAGACCTGGAATAAGGCTGCGACCACTCGACGCGAGACCTCGGACTCGACTAGCGTGGCTGTAAGTCGCCGGTGGCTAATATGCACTAATAACGCGAGAAATCGACCTGCGCTGTGAATACGCGACGCAAAACCCGTACCCGCAATTCGGAGTGGGGCTTTACAAAATAGCACGAAAACATTCCGTTTTTGTCACGGGGAAAGATAAGCAGAGATTGCCCAAAATGATGAAATTCTTTATCAACGTTGCTGGATCGCGAATTTTCTCGAAATTAAATAACTTTTACTCTAAATTTTTTAACATCTGTATTTGCTGTTCATCACATCAATTCTTTTTACACACAGTCAACGAATTCGCACTCGCAAACTGTTGGTACGTAAATCACACTCTGCTGTATTATGAAAACAAATAAAAATTGAATTTATTGAGGCAACTATTTAGGATTATCGGGGTATAACAATCAATATTTATGTTATTATTATGAAAAACATGAAATTCAAACAAATTTTGATTTTGTTCATCTTTTTGGATATCCAGATTCATGTAAATGTTCGTCTCTTCAATTAATTTATGCTTTTATTGAACATTATTTTGATATACACTGAGAACAGATTTAGTTGAAAAATATTTAGTCGAAAATATATCGTTGAAACAACACTTGTTTATTTGAAATAATAAAACTTCAGTGCGTGGGCTAAAAAAATATTATTCTCATTGACAAAGAATTAAAGAAGTTTGAACCAATCGCGTTTTCCAACTGCCTGGGATCTGCAGCATCGTCTTAAATCAATCAAGAGTTTAGTTCAATTTGCAAAATAATATCGTTGAACGTATTGAAGCAAATATTTTGTTGAATCAACCAAATTTCGTTTTTAGTGTACGATTATTAAAACTCATCGATATAACTATAATTAACCTTTACTTTTTAATATTTATATTATTAACTGTACATACCTCTACATGGACACGTTACATAAAAAAATCATCATTCTTCTTCTAATACCTTTTATACGTGCTAATTATAAAAAATCAAACACATGCTGCAATAATAGACACAGAGCAGAATCATCGTGTAAATTTGTACTTTTCCAATTGATTTTTCTCCCCTAAAAGAGTTTGGAAATAACTCATAAACAATTATCAAAGATAACTTTTTATTACCTGTATCAAATAGTCTAATTTTCATTTTAGTCTTTGAAATTCAACGTTTTTAAGGAGGTTATTGTAACTTCAGAGTAGTCAATACAACTATTTGAACATTTAAATTATAAAAAAACTTCAATTTGAAAAAAGCTTTATACTTTTTCGTACGATATTCACTTCTATTATTAATGCATTTCAGAAGAACAATTTTTTAAATTAATTTATACTTTCGAAAAATTAGACACTGTTTTGAACGAATACGAAAGAGGTTTGACATAGTGAATTTTCGATTAATTCGATAAAATTTTCTTATTTGTTCGATGATCGCACTTTTTTTTGTTGATATCATTAATAATACATATGTCTATAGGAAACATCACATTAAAAATTCATGTAATTCTCTATAGTGCCTGCATGTGTTTATTGCTCAAATGAATACTCATACTCCATACATACGCGAAGCAAAATTACTGTGTTAAATTATCATTTTCAAATGTATTTTTCTTCACAGAAAGTTCGGTAACCTATATCAATTTCGTGCTTATTTTGGAAATTTTATTTTATTTTCTATCGAATAATCGTTATATTTTCAGGCAATTCTTCAAGCTTTTACATATTCCGTTGCAAAACCTCCTTAAATTTTCAGTTTTCTTCAATAACAGCATTATCTTATCCTTCAGTAAAACATCGTGAAATAACAAAAATAATTTATCAAAATAATATATTTATTTTCATTTTCCATTCAAAAAGTTGACGGAAGATTCTCTCGATGAAAAAAAAGACACGTTAGTTTCTGTAGCCGGTCGTCAGATAGCGCATGAGTCACATCACAGCTGGAGCATCAGCTGATAGAAAATATACATACGTAGTCGTATCGCCGGGAGTGAGGAAACAGTTTTTAGCTCAATAAACCCAACAATAACGGCGATTAAGATATAGATTTCCGAGGCATTGAATACTGCGGAAACAAGTATTCAAATGCCGCGACGTTATTTTTTCGTATGAACGCAAATTTATCGCGTATTCTCAATAAAAAGTGGTGAAGAGAAAGCGAGCGATTCTCTGGGTGCGATCGATTTTGAAGGATAAACCTAGTTAGTTAACTCGCGAGGTTTAAGTTAAGTTCCCCCACTTCGAGTCCTTTCCCCTACCTATCTTCCCCTAACCGCGTGATTGGCAGCAGCGGCGGAATTTCAAATTTGACGTGTGTTCGGTGTTCTATGAGTGATATTTCAATATTTTCTGTATAATCATTGTTTAAATAATAATATTTATAATTTTTAAATTAATCGTGAATTGCGCGTTTAAATTAATCGGGGTTTCGACTATGAATAAGAATTCCACAGAAGATGCTTTTCAAAAAAGGTAAGTTAACCATTTGCATATATGTAGAGCTGTCACTTTTTTTTATCAATAAATTAAATAAATATTGCATGCATATATTGTAGCTATTTTTATGAGTTTATAGGTACATAATAGTATGATATAGCATAGTAATTATCATACAAATTTTTTTTATAATTATTAACTGTAGCATTATTTGTTTAAAAAAAATATTTTAGCATGAAAACAAGAAAACCCCGATGCCTCAATTTTGAGGGTGGTGACAAAATGACTTTAATTAAAATAGTGAGCAAATATGCTCATGTCATTGAAAATAAGCCATCGGTGGGTCCATCCGAGATGGAGAAAATAAAAGCGTGGTTCGATGTGACAGCAGAATATAATCGCCACTGCACACCACGAACCGTAGAAAATTTAAAAAC
>JAPYYW010002230.1:0-25743 GCA_030522545.1 Cremastinae sp. A BG-2022a | reverse complement strand
CTTCAAATATACCGATTTCAGAAAATGAGACAATCCGAGGCTCAAGAAAAACGCTTTCATATCTCGAAGAAAGCTCGAAGGTTATTTTAACGTCTATATCATTTTATAGGTCCAGAGACACTCTTTATTTCGTTCATGAATTTTTTTTTCAAGCAAGATCGGTCGATGATCGAGGGAGGGAAAAAAACGGAGATGAGTAAGAGTCGCCGTGGAGTATCCGAGAGGTGTCGTGTTCGTCACGGACACGGGAGACCGAGTTTTCACAACAGGATTAGGAGCGGAGAGGAAAGAGAGTATCGTCTCTCGGCCGTTACAGCATCAGCTTAGACCATTTTTCACGGACTTCTTCAGCCAGATATCGCTTTTTTCCTTCCTCCTCCGCGCTCTCCTCTCTTTCATTCCCATTTATATATCGAGCCTATATTATACCAACGTGAAACAGGAACGCTCGGATAATCCACATCCGGTCATTTTTGTTTAATACACAATTTTTCTTCCTTTTTCTTCCCCGCCGGGTTTAGCTCTCGAGAAAATTCTTCGCAACTCGACTGCGCGTCGAGTGCTTTTTTTTTCGTCGATCGCGAAAGCCCATTGATGCTTCCCGGGAAACAGAGAAAACTTTACAATGACCAACGATTCTCGAGCCTCCTCTCGAAACGCTGAATCTCCGATCAGATACAGACGTCTGACCTTTCCATTCTCGCATTTTTACCCACGCCCCCCCCCGCTCCAATTTTTTTTATCCCGTCTCTAAAAAATATCCATTCATCAACCCCTCCTCCCTCGATAATATTACGTTTCACAAAAAATATTATGATTTAGAAGTGGAGAAGAAATAAAGAATTTTCGCTGCGCGGTTCAATGCACACGAATGGAAGCCGCTCGGCGGTCGTTGCTTCGTATATCCATAAAGTAAGGAAAAATTGCATCACCTTACTCGTCATAAAATCATGCATACCACAGCCGCGATCCTCTGCCGCGTATTCGCTTTATACGAGACTACGTTTTATTATTATTATCATTATTATTACTAGGCGGTATTTTTTTTATTCCACATAATATGCCATAGCGTGTGTAATCCGGGTACTCTCGCGACCACTCAGACCCCGTCAGATAGCATCAGCAGGAGACGTGAGATCCTCCGAGGCCGGAGGTCACGAAGGTATTTTCCTCTTCGCTCGAGTATAACGAATAGCAGAGAAAATAAAATTGAAAACGTTTCTTTTTGTACTTGTATATATGTAGTCGAAGAAATTATAGTCGGGATAAGCATATATTTTAAAGAAATAACTTTTAAACTCGGCGCGTTGTCTTTTTTTTTGGACAAAATGACTGCTTTCTTCACTCCAGGGTTATTCGATGTGCGCTTGTCAAATGAAATTTATCCCAGCGTAAATCAGCATCGGATGGAATAATTTCAAAATTCCGAGAAGAATATTTTTCTGCTTGTTTTTTTTTTCTTGATTTTCGACTCTTCGGGAAAGAGTGAAAAGGAGTCGTTGTTATTCGGAGCGTGAGTCCACGTTCGTTCCACGGTTGAACGAGAAATATGCCAGATTAAGTGCTGCGCCGAAGAGATTTTTTGAGACGTACCCGCTGGTAAGTGGAACGCACGAGCTCGTCATCTTCTACGATGCCTAGCAGCCTCCCGCTCGAAAATATATTTTTTTTTTCGTCTTTTTTATGGAAACGTTGACAAGCTGGTTAGACGTAACGAGACGCAGAGCATACGGCCAATGATTTCTCGGAAGGCTCGCGAGGAATACAGAAAAAGTCTGTTCAACATTTCACATGTAATATCGGCTCCGCGCGCGAGTATAAATATGTATAAGATATAACGAATACGGCTAATTGAACTTGTCGGTTGCATCCTCCGACCCACGCAGCGACCTTTCGAGCTCGAACGAATTTACATCGAATTACAATTCATACTCCGTCCCTCCAAGTATTTCATTTTTCCCGATTGCAAATTTTTAATGCTAACTGCAAAATTCCAACTTTGAAGTTTGAAATTTTACAGTTTTTATAAAACATTTAGTACGAAGCTTAGAAGTATAGTTTACGCGATATTTTTCAAACGAATTAACACGTTTTCTTGCTGAATTTTATAGTCTTCAATGACATATTTATAAACTCCTGTTATCGTTAAAAATTTTGAAGCAAATGTTAAAAATTTTTCTAACGTTAACGAGTAATGGCAACATAAACGTCGAAAGGTTTGTGCCAACTCTTTTATATAATATACTATACGACCTTTATTCTATTCTACTACAATACAAAAATTTTACCACAATATTTAAAAATGTCTAAAAAGTAATGAAAGTTATTATTTAAGTAATTATGAAAATAATAAATTTTTTATTTTTTTAAATGATTCAACAAGCATGCACTAATATCCAGTTTACTTTTTTATAAGTCACAAATGTAAAATATAAAATTTCATAATTCATAATAAAAATATTTACCATAATATATGCACTTTAATAATAATATACTAAACGACCTTTATTCTATTCCACTGCTATACAAAAACTTTACCACATATTAAAAAATGTCTAAAAAGTAATGAAAGTTATTATTTAAGTATGAAAATAATAAATTTTTTATTTTTTAAAACGATTGAACAAGCATGCACTAATATCCAGTTTGCTTTTTTATAAGTAACAAATGTAAAATATAAAATTTCATAATTCATAATAAAAAATATTTACCATAATACATGGATTTTTGTAAGATGATTCAGAGAGTGGAATTCCGCGAGAATGGAACGTCAGCAGAATGGCGCCGGTCGATGTATCACCTTCGATATGTTCGAAAGACTCGCGTTTCTGTCCAGAGAGCATATCTCGGAGTATATATTATCTCCAAGATTCCAGTGGAAGACCTTTGACTCGGCGTGCTCTCTAATTACGAGGCCTCTACCCTGAATTTCGCTACGAACGTATATATAATGTAAGCAAGGCGAACCGGGAGCTCGCACGAGAGGCGAGTTTCTCGCGGCGTTGATACCAAACCGCGAATAAAGCGGCACGATATTATCTCCGTCTCTGGTTCTCTCGCTGGCTCTTCACAGCTGGTTTTTCTGATCATCGCCAGGGACAGAGGATAAATGATAATTATGCTGGGAGAAGGAAGCTCTCACTCAGCAGTCACGGGAGTTCCAGACCGGGAACGGTAAGGCACACACGTGGTGCTAACATCATTCCCGTGAGGTAAATTCTGCGATGCGTGTTGGATTTATACGTACGATGCATCTCTGCCCACCTGAGTGTCTCGCCTCCGCGTGCGCGCGGCCTCTTCTGCTCGGGATCATTCCCCGCTCCCGGTAAAATATATGCAACGGCAGCGACCAGCCGTCCCTAATTCATCAAAATGACGGCACGCATCCCTCAACTTAAATACTCGACGGACTTCTGTATGACAATGCGGAATTACTCCCGATTCTTAATTCCCTTCCCCCAATTGCCAATTCAATTTTCTCTAAATTACTTCCAAAATTACACTGGGCAAATATTCAGTTAGGAAATATTTAGTTTGAGGAAATTTTGTCGATACAGATTTAGTCTGGAAACAGATTTAGTTGGAAAATGTTTAGTTTAAAATATTTCGTTGAAATACTTAGGCTATATTAAAAAAGACATGAAGCCTCTAATCGATTCATCGGAATAGAGCGCATTATGCGGAGCGCAATGAATTTTGGTTAATCTGGATCTATTAAAAAAAAATCAACGTGCGATGCTTTGGAAATTAATGATATTGATGTTTGAATTATTCATTTCGTCTTGCAAAAATTTTCAGGAATTACCTATTACGAAGTCGATATCGTCGAGGACACGAAAATATATAGCCACTTAAAATTTTGGGATTTTCCTATTTTTGATTCTCAAAAACTTAACTTGTACGTGTAATAATGTGAGAAAAACTAACAACAAAATTTTCTACTATTTATATCAAATATACCTGAATAGTTCGGGGATCGTAAACATAAAAAAAAGAAAGAGAATTAGTCGAGCGCGGCGAGGAAAAATATTTTCAAATTTTCGATAATCCCTCGGTCATTGTTTTTATGGTGATCGGTCGAGATCGAGGGAAAAACCGAACACAATCTTGATTATCCGGATTTCCGACTGAATTTGGAATCAGTAGACCGGTAGAAAGTGTCGGGGTAAGACGTGTCGGGTCTTACAAAGTCGTTCGTTACCGAAAAACATTTTGTTACAATTTGACAAATTCAATTGAGTGTCCGCGTTATTTTCAATCATACGAAAAGTGAATAGTGTTTCAAGTGTTTCAAATTTATAATATCGTTTATAAATATGTACTTCAAAAAATGTGATCAGTGTGGATAAATAAGTGCAAGCCCCACGGGACATATGGAGCCAAAAATTATGGAGATTCGCACCGTCTCTAAATGAATCACCTTTAATAAAGCTGATTTCGTCAAGAGAAAGGTAAGACATTGCAAATTGAAATTTTCATGGGTCCACGAGACACAGTGTATTTGGTGAGTGTAACTCACCAAATTTTTTGAATTGTTTTTTCGATTTTAAGAGTCTATTCGATCGGAAATTTTCCGTAAATGACGAAAATGATAATTATTCGGGGTGAAATCCAAGAATTCATATTGAAAACTTTAAAAAACGTATCGAAAAGTCAATTTTTTCGATTTTTCATTATGTATTCTTGAATTTCACCCCGAATAAGTAGCATTTTCGTTGTCGACAGGAAATTTCCGATCGAATAGACTCTTAACATCAAGAAAAAAAAATTCAAAAATTTTTGCCAATTTTTTAAGGTATACCCCTTTCCATTTTTTCAAAAATCTTCAAGACGTGATAACTTTTCGAAAAATTGATGAATCAATATAATCCCAACGCCATTCGCTTTGTTTTGCAAAAAACTTTAAGAATCACCCTTAATAAAGTTAATTTGGTCAAGAAAAAGAAAAGATATTGCTAATTGAAATTTTCGTGGGTCCACGAGACCCAGTGTGACTCACCAAATTTCTTGAAAATTTTTTTATCGATTTTAAGAGCCAATTCGATCGGAAATTTCCCGTAAATAACGAAAATGTTAATTATTCAAGACGAAATTCAAGAATTCATATTGAATGACCCAAAAAATTGACTTTTGAATCAGTTTTATTAATTTTTCAATATTAATTCTTGGATTGCACCCCGTATAAGTAATATTTTTGTATTCTACAGGAAATTTTTCTACCAAATATTCTATTTTAAAAAAAGACACGAAGCTCATAATTCATTGGAATAGAGCATATTATGCGAGATTATATGAAATATGCTCCTAGAAGAATTGCAAAATATAATTTCAAACTGGTCGAAAAGGAAGCTCGATTTATATTTAAAAATACATGAGACCTTCAATCGAAGATTTTTCTGTATAGATAATGCTTATTTCATCGTCGATGGTACAATAAAAATAATCCATTGAAAAATTGTCCTTTCTCAGGAAAGTATCGAGCTCTGCCTATTCCTGTTTCTGAAAATATTGATTTTTAACTCGCCCGTGAAATAAGCATACCGCTCTACATATTTTACCAAACACACATGTGTTATTATTTTAAACCATTTCCTTTTACCATTCACACAATTTGATTAACATCGCGAAATTGTTTACAGTGTATTTATTTGAAATAATTAAAGTTCAGTTAAATCAACCAAAAATTTAGTACACACAGTTTGCAATATAATATCGTTGAACGTATTCAAACAAATAATTTGTTAAATCAACCAAATTTGTTTTTGAGTTATATTTATTTGAAATAATTGAACTTCAATTAAATCATTTAAAAAAATTAGTTTAATTTGCAAAGTAATATCGTTGAGCGTATTGGAACGAAAATTTTGTTAAATCAACCGTACTTAATTGTCAGTGACATTTCCACGAATATATGTCATTTAAAAATACGCTCTTTCTTTTGTGCCTTCATATAATTGTATACAGTTCTATTGAACGAACTGTCTGAAAATACGAGATAGGTCGAAAATGGCGAAGTTTCCTCGGCGAATTTCCTAGCATCGACGCCGGGAAACTTTCACTCCGGAAAGATGATGGACGTTTGTGGGTCAGGCCGAAGCTACGATGCCCGGCCAGCTTTTGGGGCACACTCTCGGGGAATAATAATAATTATTGGATCGTATCCGTTGCACTTGGCGTACAGAGGGAGATCGCGGGATACGTATTACGTACCACTTTCTCACGAAGAGTCTAATTGGGCCCGGAGCCCGCTGGCGGTAGTCGCCGCGAGAGAAAGAGAGAGAGAGAAAGAGGAGATTGCGGACTCGCGCGCAGCTGATGACCAGTCGCGATGCAACAAAACCGCGCGCGCTTCCGTCGAAGAGCGAGAGAGCTCGCGCGCGCAGATGGAACATCGAATTTCAATCTGGGACGTTGAGGCTCATCCATATCTCTCCTCGCGGTCCGTCGTTCCGAGCGCACAAAGGAGGAAAGTGTAATTTTTCATTTTAATGATGACCAGCGTCCCCGTCGCCTCGGCTCTCTTTCTCCCGGGCGCCGATGAATATTCTATGCGCGCTGGAGAAAGAGCGACGAATGGGCTACGCTTTTTGCAGGCACCCGTGAATGGTCACACCTCCTTTCGCACCCCGGATCGTCATCCTCGCACTCTCTCTCCTCCTCTCGCCTTTTTTTTCTCGCACTCTTTCACCGTTTCATTGTGAAACGACTAATGGCGAAAGCGAAATTTGCATATCAATCGAACTCGATCGCTCTCGGGCGCGAGGCAGCAAATTAAGAGTTTTCGCGTCGGGTGCGCCGGAGGTTTTTCGAAAATTTTCACCAGAGCTCGCCTGCACACGACTTTTCCCCTCTCTGCGAACGTGAGCGAAGCGCGAACGATCCAATTGTCTTCGGTCCTATCAAGATTTCAATTTCGACGCTCAAACGAATACTCTCTCGTGACCTGACAAATTGCTCGATAAATAATTCAAAATTCAATTCTACCGAGAAAAAAAAGTACCGGAGTAATTAATCGCCGTTGATTAATTGCGCGAAATTGTTTCACGCGCGTATCTCGCTTTACATGACACAGAAAAACTTGTCGTCATTAATTATTCCGACGAGAGAGCGCGCGAGACTCTTGACACCTCGTTCTTTGCCCTCTTTTTCCCTTCATCTGCGACTCAACTCTCTCTCTCCTTGCTCGTCAGAGGAATAAGGACGCGAGAAGAAATTTTCGTGTCTCCGGGTTATGAGCGAGCGGAAACACGTGCTCGGTACACGACTTTTTTCGAGCTTGCGGAAGGATGCGTCTCCGCGTCATTTGTCCCGAAATTCCGAAAGCAGATGCCGACGACGACGCGGAAAAGCCCGTATTTTTCTTCGCAGCCCCGATCCATGGATCGTTAGTGAACCATTATCCGAGTGTCGTCACGGACATCGACCATTTACATTTTCATATTTCACAGCGAGAGAAACGAAGGAAAAAACGGACGACGACAATGCCTCCAGGCCTCATTGTCCGAATCCCCAGGCAAATTTCTACACGTGAAAAAAAGTTTCTACGAAGAAAAAAAATCGAAAAGAATAAGGCTCGCATTCGTCATGACGTGTCTCATCGTAATTCCGTAACGCGAAAATTCGGTTAAATATCCATATTCATAAAACTCAAAATATTTTGAAAATATTTTCTCGTTGGACTTCGTGTACCGGGACGAATAATCTCTCGAACGGAGAATCGGGTGCAAAACAGGACGAGAATAATATGCGGGCGCGCTCGTGACCTCTCGCTTTTCGCCCTCGAGCTAAGATTGAACGATAAAAATCTCAAGTTCAATTATATATCTCGTTATTACCCGGCTTTTGCATCGAGGATACACTTTGTTACGATCGGGTTAAATCGTTTACGAGCACTAAATTGTGTACGTGAGGATATCATCGTGTACCCGGGGTGTATATTTTAGCCCACTGCGCCGGATCGATAAAACTCGCGTCCGGAGGTAAATCCAGCATTAACACTTGACCCAAAACGGGCGAGAGAGCAGCGCGGACGCATGTGCGTCGAGGATTCCGAAGCTTTTATCGCGAGTGGTAAAAGCTCTTAATAAGTTTGCAATAAGAACAACGATATGGAGGAGAAAAAAAAAGTAAGGGAGAATAAAATGAGAGATGCGAGAGAGGACAGGAGGATGCCGGAGGCTCCGAGAGAGCGCGTTCTCGTTCGTAAACGGGAGCGGGAATAAGGTACGAGACGTCATTAGGGCCGTCGATTGAGCAATATATCGAGCGGGCGATCGCGAAAAAAAAGCGTCTTTCGCGAGCTCGACGCGTCTATCCCGAGATTCAAAGATCTTGGCCGCGATTCGAGGGCAGCCCTCGGGACCTTATCCCATCTCGCGAAAACGCGAATCATTACCGATCCCGCCGGCGCGCGGTATCGATACTATTATACACTCGAAAGCGCGTTACTCCTCGCGAGTTGCCCCTCTATATACGTACGTCGGAGCTTTATCGCCGTCTCATTACTTAACGATCATTATTGCCGCGACTTTACGCGGCGTGCCAGAGACTCTCGCATGCTCACGCTAAATTACGACAGTATGAACCAATTTCCGGGAGGGCACGTACACACACGGTCCCGCTCAAATTTACAGGCGTCCGTGAGCGCTCCGTAGATAAACGCCGAGACGCCTCTATTAACGAGGCTCATGCAAACCCGACGCGGACGATAAATCGAACCCTTTACCCGAAAAAATAACACGGAATAGCCGCGGCTTTTCTTCTCTCATTTTACGACTGATAACTCTCCCCGGCAAAATGCAAAAAAAAGGGAATAATACACATATATATGCGCGCGTGAGCGAACGAAGCCATCCGGTGATGGGAGAGACGTAATCAATTTCTTTATCGAATAGCGAATTGCTCATCGACTCCCACTCGGTATCCGCTTTAGCATAATTTCCACGTTTTTTTTTATCGCAGTCTCTCCGCCCTTCTGGTTAAAGGAGAAAAAGAGCCAGCACATATATCCTCCCGACGAGCGCGATGATAATTTACTCTCTCCGTGTGTTATATTGTCTTGTCGTAAAATAATATATTTCGAAATATCTTGATATCGCGGCGTGGATCTTCCGCATTAACTCGGCGTAATGCAAGCTCTCGATCGAGCCGAGCTATTGATCGTTTCAATTACGTTATCGTTTTATAAACAAGGCACCCTGGCAACACGGAGATACGATCTGTCTTGCGCATTGTATATTTGTACGTACAGCCCAGATGCGTGTAATTGCGGGATGTTATAATCGATATATCGAGATCCCGCGGGATTTCCCCCGCGAACTTCTCGATAAAGATCGCTCCCCGAATCTAATCGACTCTCCTCGCTCCTCTCATTTTTTTCTCGATTGTTAACTCTATCGCGCCAAGGCGAAAAAATGATTTCTCCCCCTTTCTCCGCCTCATCTCTTTTCAGTACTTTTTATTTTGCCTTATTTTCTCAATATTTTTGTTGTTTTTTTTTTCTTTTTTTTTCGTGTAGTACAATTTTTTCATGTTTTTTTCGCGATTATACGGGGAAAAGATACACGGCGAGAGTTTCCTGGCGAGGGAGATCGCCCGGTTGGCAATTACTCGAGGAGGCTCGCTCTCTGCCCGGTAAGTCGAGGCGGGCCCGACCCTCGACCCACGGTGGCTTCTCTCTCTCGCTCGTCCGCGTCCGCTCGCGTGGAGGCTCCGCCAGTAATCACGTGCTCTACCGTGCAGGTACGAGGCATTTTGTTTCATGTACGCCATCCAACCCGGCCATTTCTCTTTCCCAGGAGATTTATACACAAATGCATATCTGTACCTTCCAGACTTTAAATCCTCCTTTTTCTCTCATTTTTTTAATTTAAAAACCAGCACTCTGATGATTTTAACGCAAATTTACTTCTCAGCGTGACTCCTTCGCAACACACTTCAATATACACATGTTTTTTTCTAAAACGGTGGTCTAGAGATGTACTACGTGTGAGATTTTTATTTTTTTCGATTGAAACGTCGATTTTGCTCCAGTTTCACATCGATTTTCCGCTTTCCTGGAGACGTTACGGGGTCTCGTGATGTTTTATCCGCTGGAACAGAGAGTACAAAAAATTCGTGAGATGCTTGTGCCGTGCTTAAGATACGATATTGCTGTGTGATAATTGTGAAAAGTTTTTTCTCGTTGAAAGTTTTTATCGTGATTGAGAAATATCAAATAATCCGTACAAGGATCTGCGACAATGTCCGTTTCTATCCCGGAACTGACCCGGCCCGCAGCGTCCCTTGACGAGATTCGTTGCTCCAACTGTTCCGCCCCCACCCCGACCACGACCGCGAGCGAGCGCGAAACGCGAATCCGTCGGCTCGAGCACCCCAAAAAGGGCCAGGATCAAAGATATCAAAACTATCACAGAAATTCTCATTTTCTTCGAAAAAGCGTTGTGAATACGCAAATGCGAACCGAGGAGTAGATCGACGCACTGAGCAGTTAGCCTTGATTGAAAACTTCGCGACTGATCGATCCTCGCAATTGCTTCATCTTATTTATACCTAGCCAGAAAAAAAAACGCGAGATCTTGAATATAATTATAAAGTTGATGTCTGATCGGCCATGGGAAATGTTTCATTCGATAAAAAAAATTCTCAAGTCCGCACACGTGACCTCTGTAGAATAATAATCATCGAACGCTTGGAGTGATTTCCGAGGAAGTGCGGCGAAATTTCCATTTTTAATGGTACAGATGACATCGTGAGATGAATTACGACTCATATTTTTGTCTAATGAAAATGTGTAGAAAATAATGAGCAAACAGAAATTACAATTGTTCGCATGTATCTCTGATAACTCAATATAATATTAAAATAATGTTTTTTTATCGAGCTAGAAATCTCGTATTTCGTCTTGTCAAAATGAAACTCACACTCGATTAATTAAATCTTAAATTCATAAAAAAAAAATAACAAAAGTACCGCCATGATAACGAAAAAGAAATGATTCAAGCTCGTTTATTTTATATATGTTACTCTAAATTATATTTCGAAACATAATTCCAAATGGCAGCGAGAAGAATAATGTGCGACAGTCCTTCCTTTCCGAAGAAGAGTAGTCAATTTTTCTTTGTCACTGTCTTATTTATACTGGATTCTGAAGAGGATACATTGTTGCTATAATATCGTATACAATGCAGTTCCGAGAAACTACGCATTACATTGAAAATGAAATAACGATGTAACCATACTATAGTTATTTCTACGTCGGTCGATTATTCATTGCGACTTCCTGCTTCATTTTTCCTCATCGTGATCAAAGATTTTGTTCTCGGCTTATTTTTCAAGATTGATATTAATTTAAATATTACAAGCTGTATTTATTCAGAACATTTAATGATGTACCTTATTTAACGATCAGAAGAACCATACAGATATGAAAATAGGATATAAAAAGATAAATACGAGTGAAAAAAATTATGTAAATTAAAAAAAAAATGAATTAATTTTGAAGGATTATTAAAATCAGTAACAATAGATAATGTCTATATCGGAAACGAGGATAAGTTTGCAATGAAGTAGACTGTTGGAATCTCTGCA
Source organism: Cremastinae sp. A BG-2022a (assembly GCA_030522545.1). Lineage (NCBI taxonomy): Eukaryota > Metazoa > Arthropoda > Insecta > Hymenoptera > Ichneumonidae > Cremastinae sp. A BG-2022a. The sequence continues at coordinate 14,154 of JAPYYW010002230.1, read as the reverse complement.
CAGAGAATGTTCTCTCGCCGATTTTTTCCTCTCCCCACCGGTTATTACGACCGAATAATTGAAGTGCACGAGTCTTCCTCGTTCCTTTTCAGAAACCACTCCCACAAAAATCCACCTCTTTAAATAGAATTTTCGAGTAAGTGCAATGAAACTCATTTTCAAGGACGCAGAAGACATATCGAAAAATAAATTATGATTCGATTTTTCGCTGATAAAAAAGTGTTGAAAATAACGAATGAGTAATACTCACAATACTTGGCGACATTGTCCGTTGCCGTCCCTTTGGGACCCACCCGGACAAGGCGCTCCTATCGAATGGGGATCTTTTCCTTTTGTGGTCAAAACCGTTCCGCAGTTAACCGAATTAATCGTCAGTCCACACAAAACAGCAACAGCCAATATTACAGCGAAAAAGAAACGATTCAACCTTGTCAATTTCATGTTTAACTCCAAATTAAATTTTAAAACAATTGCAAACACCAGAGGGAAAAACGTACAATAGTCCTTTCGTTCTGAAGAACAGATACTGATAAATTTTTCTTTTTCACAGTCTTATTTATACCAGGTTGATGAACATTCATTGTAGCCTTAATTTTCGATTAATTGCTAAAGATGATCCAACAGTATTCAATTCCGAGTAACTACGCATTTCATCTAAATGAATAAACGACAAAGTCACTATAGTCTCTACATCGGTCGATCACTCATCGGGATTTCCTTCTTCGTTTTATTATTTTTTTTTTTTCATCGCGATAGAAATGATTTTTTTCTCAACTTTTTTTATCCAAGGCCAATATATTGATTGCAACATATTGCACCTTGTATCCATTCGTTGAACATTAAACGATGTATCGCATTCAACGATCAGAACAAAATTTATAAACGAGAGATATATGAAAAAAAAATAAAAAATAATATTCTAACTAAATAAAAAATAAAAAATATATATTCCGGTGAGAATTAATTAAATCGAGAGCAACAATGGAAAATTTCTGTATCGGGCACGAGAAGTTTACAATGAGGCGGACCGTTGGAATCTCTGCACAGAGAATGTGTTATTCCTCTCGCTGATATTTTTTTCCTCTCCCGACCGGTTATTACGACCGAATTGGAGTGCGCGAGACTTCCTCGTTCCTTCAGAAATCTCTCCCGCGAAAATCCCTCGCTCTTTATATATATAAAAAAAAAGAGAGAAAAAAAATGTACGATTTATTACAAAACAAGCCAATGGCTCCGTGCTCTTCTCGATTTCACGTACGTATGAAATAAAACTGTGTCGGTACGTAAATATGTATTACGTGCCGCGGAGTATCGCACTTTCGTTTCACTTTGAACTTATTTCTCATGACCGAGGCGTGTTCGCTCCGTATGCGGTATATACGGGCGGGGAAACAAATTTAGAGAGGCCAATCGCGGTCCGGGCTCTCTCGCTCCGTACACACGTATATAAAATATAATATTTAATCGGCGAGGTGTACGGTACACACGTTGCAGGGCAATCGATTAGCGTTCCGCCGGGAGAAACGCGGAGACTGCTCCGGCCGTGTTTCGCGAGGCAGAGGGCGAAGCTTTATTCCTCGAGACCTCACGTGCACAAAGTTTCACCGGGGAAGGTCAATCAATATGGTTGCACGTGAATCGTGGCCGACTTGCACTCGGGAGACGATAAATCCCTGACGAGCATAAGGACGCAGGAATTCGTCCGAGTTAACTTTTTCTCCGCTCCCGCTCGCCTTTTCTTCCCAGCGGCGGAATAAAAAGCTTCCAGTCCGTCATTCCGATCGTCCCGTTCGTATACGAACAACCCGAAAGAACTTCGTGATCTCTCGGACTCTTTCTTCTCCCTTTCTCTTTCTCGTTAAAGGAGAACGAGATATATCGAAAATCTCTCGCGCGAGGTCAGACCCGCAATAATATCTCCGGCCAACAATAACGTCTCTTTTCTTTCTCTCATATCATCTCGCGCCCCCATTACGCTATTATAAATCACGCCCCCGATGCACGTGTTTTCGACTTATTCCCGGTGCAATCCCCTTCTTTTATCTTTTTTTTTCTTTCTCAACGTGATCACGAAGTCGACTGGAAAGTCCGTAAGGCAACATCGAATAACGATGACTATATATATGCGAAATTTTTTTACATTTAGTCAAACAGCGAGCAAAAATTTTGAAAGAGGGTTTCGAAGCTTTCCAGAGCTCATATATATTCCTCGAGTCCTGCAGGCAGGATCGACGCCAGTGTCGACCGGGTTGCACGCGCCTGGCGCTCTCGCTCGCGAATTTTTTCCACGGACCAAAAGAAAGAAAAAAAGGTAACGCGCGTTTAGATAATTTAAAGCGCGTTTAAATAATATTATCATCAAAATTTTGTCGACTTTTATTTCTGAAAAATGACGTGTCAAAAATTTGTTACTAAAACATATCGTATTGTTTTTATTCGCTTATTGAGAATGATTTTATAGATGAATATTTTTTTGTTGAATTTCAGGCTGATTTTTAAACATATGCAGATCGATGCACGTTAATTATATTTGCGTTATAATGACACGAGGAAAACGGCAAAAAGCGACGCCGGGAGTACGGCTAGGGATTTTATAATCTGGCTCGAGGAATCGTGTCACGCACGCGGGCAGAACTACCAGAGTCAGGCACCGAAAATCATTAGCTATAAAATTTTAATTAAGCCTACTAATCTACCGACTATAGGCCGATTCTCGTCTCGCTATAATTATGGAAGGGTACGAAAAAATTTCAATTTTCACTCCCGGCTCGCGCATCCTGTCAGGCGCAAAATTTTGTGTACAATTTTCTTCGTCTTTATTTTTTTGTGCTCGATTCTTCACCTCTCTCTCTCTCTCTCTCTCTCTCTCACACTCGCACATTGTTCGGCAACTTTCTCGGACATCGAAATTTACAGTTGTTAAAATTGTCTCGTAAAATTTCAATCACCATAAAAGCGTGGAATTTAATCGAGGCGAGTAGTGTTCTATTTTTTATTCTTCGGACACCACGCGTGTGCGGCCTGAGACTTTGGGAAGTGATTTTTTTTCCCAGCATAAAATTTCATTGCCCGCTCTTCGTTTTTCCCATCGAGATGAGCTCCGCTCAAATTTATTATACCCGTAATGTGGACACAGCAAAACATTGATGCAACCTCGCTAAAATTTATCGGGCAAAAAGTACATTTTTGGGAGAGACCTTTTATATCGCGAACTCTCATTAAAAATGTTTCCCGAATCATCTTCAACCCTTCTCAGTATTTCGTATAAAAAACTAATGAAGGTTAATAATTCATAAACGGCAACTCTTTCATTCGTGTACTCGGTGAAAAAAAAAAGAAGAAGAGTTAACCTGTGAACGCGCGATTGCGGTGGTCGTGGCACGGAGGAGTCGCGTTACGGAAAAAATGCGGAAATATTAAAACGCTCGGTGTAACTCGAGAAGCGCAACGAAAAGCAGCGGAGAACGAGCCAACGTTCTACCACCGTCTCATTTTGATTAATGCGCGAACTCGACGTTTTTGCGTACGAGCGCAATATTACAAAACACGGCAAATAATTCCCAACCCATATTCGGATCGCTCGTAAAACAACTCTTCTCATCGAGAAAGCGCCGAGTCTGTGCCTAAAAAAAAGAGCAAAATACGAAAATCAGCCAGACTTTTCCGAGAAGAAACAAATTTACGCAAATTATTGAGAATTTAATAATACCAATAGTTATACATACGAATGATCGATTGGAAAGAAACTGCGGAAAAAACCTCTAGCGAGAAAATGAATTTCTCGAAAGTGAGTTATGGGACCTGATGCGGGAAGGAAATAAAAAATTCGCGAATATCGAGTTGTGCAATCGCGCAGGAGAAAAATATATACGAGAGTATATGAAAGGAGAGAGGAGGCAAACACGTCTGAGGAGCTTCGATGCTTGCCGGGAAAAGGTCCGTCCCGGGTCAGGCAGGTGCAACTCACACCGCGGAGAGAGGTCAAATGCGTTCGCGTATACGCGGTCGCGCGAATCTTCCAAGTGATAATGCACCTCCTTCGCGCTGACCATGCGTACATTCTTTCGCCATATATTCTCTCCCGTTTTCTCGTTCTCTTATTTTCTCTAGCTCGCCTACCGACGCGTCTCTCCGTGTAAAGAGAACGGCTAATGAGATTCCTTGTAAGCTCGGAAATTGTGCGCGCCCACACGAGAATTCCGTATACGCACACGCTGGCCAATGATAATGATTGTTTTTATTTTTATTATTATTATTATAAACATAACGAAATTAAAGCCGGGCGAGAAAAAATTGTATTAAGAGTGTAATGCGAAAAAAACATGCGTGCAGTTTAAAAATGTTGAAAATTATCTCCCGCTCCGGCTCTCTCGCAATCATTAGCTTACTCTCCCGTGAGCAGCGAAACAAAAAATAAAACGCGCGAGAGGCAAGAGTGGAAGAGAGGCCGAGCGAAGAATGAACGGACGCGAACAGGTGGACTGCCGTTGCAGATTTTGTAGCCGCGAGTAACGAATTAAATTAAAATTAATCTAGAGCACAGAGAGAGAGAGAGAGAGAGAAAGAGAGAAACGCGGGGAGCGAATAAGGAAGGCAGCGAGCGAGTCCGAGGGAGCGAAGTTAATAAAATTCTTGGCTGACCCATGCGTCGGCTACTGTAATCTGCATAATACCAGATTTCGCTTCGTCGTGTGTTTTCTTTTTTCTCATCGTCTCTCCAAAGTCGAAAAACAGGAACAAAATCGCGAGACGCAACGAAAAGTCGCACCTTTCCCATAACTCGCGAAATCTCTCAGTCCTTAAAATACTCGACGGGGTTTAAAAAATACTCGACAGTCTCGAACACATCGCGGTAATCCGTCGTTGAGGGGGAAAAAAAACTCGAAAATACTGAGAATACCTTGATGCAAAAAATGAAATTTTTTTTTTTTCCAAAGGCAAAAAAGTATTTTATCCAGTCGCTCCGTAAAAACGAGAGTAATTTTTTCGGGGAATCTCCGAGTCGGAATGTCTCGTTCGTGAGTGCGTTTTCGTTACCGCGGACGGCAAATTCAACGCAAGTCGCTATCTGTCCGCGTCCCCAGGGATCGTGCGAAAGTCGGACTTATTATCCAATTACATCGATTTCAGCGGGACAAACGAGGTTGCCGACTGCCAGATGTCACGAGGACGGACGAGGTGTCCGCGCCGGTTTCTAGACGCGAGTGAGTAACATCGCGTCACTCCGCGCGAGAATGCTCAGTTGTTATTCGCGGTAGACGCGATGATACTAATTCTCGAAAGCTCTTACAGAATAAAAAGAAAAATAAAGGGCAAGATGGACCATTCCTAAGCCATTACTTTTATTTTTTATGACTTTCAAAAGCACCTGGTACAAGTTGTTTCATCTTATCTTGAACAAATTCACTATACCACTTTACCATATACCTTCAACAAAAAGATTCTTTAGTGAGACACAACGGACCACCTCTGAGAAATATGGTGAAAAAAATTATTTAGTATATATTTTTTTAATAATTAACGAATAATTTAAATGAATTTAGTCCAAAGTAAAACTTCATCTAAATAATTATCATTTTCAATAAAAAATGTCCATTTTTCAAAATGACATTGTAATTCTACATAAAAAATGTTCAATAATAATGGTTAAGAGACATATACTGTGTTATCTTGCAGACTGTTTTATTTTTATTTATTTACATATAGACTCTAGATTACAAAAAACAAAATTGCTTAATTAAGTAAAAATTTATTTACAATAAGATATTTCTTTTAAAATAAAATATATATGAAATATTAAATTAATAATACTTGAATTTGGAAGAAATTTGTTGAGTATATCAAATTAATGAAAATTTAATGGTAAAGAAAGAAAATTTTAGTGGGTCGTTTCGCCTCATCCTCTCCTACACAAAAAAATATAGTTATTCGTTAACTTTTAGGAATTTTTCTTATACAAATAAGAAGACTGAAGATTAGCCAAATTTAAACGAAAATGGAAAAAAGTAAGGTTGCATTTTTTATTCTTTGCATACCTGCAACGTGGTAAAAACGACAGAGGCCCATTAAGAGGTTCGTCCGAAAAGTCGGCTTCCGTCTTATCCTCTTTCTTCGTCTAAGCTCCGGGACGATTTCACGAAAATAATTCCCTGCGGCCGAATAGATTACAAAATCTATATTATATCGTAAAGGCTTTTTTCTACTCTCTTTCGGGCCTAAGCTGCTCGAAGAAGACTCCGCGCATGCATACCTCGGGGCCACATTCGTGCAGCGAGAGAATTTTGTGACCACACCGTGCGTCAACTCCGTGCCATAAATTCCCATCTCTTCGTGAAAACAATTTTTTAAAACGCTCCTATGAAACTAAATTGTGAATCCCGTCGCCTTTTGCGTGCGATATTTCTAGCTCGCCATCAGCTCTCCAAATTGACTCAACGAAGAAAAAAAGACGACCGAGAAATAAACTAAAAGTTTACGCGATTCTTTAATGGCCGATATTACAAGACACGCGAAGTGTCTTGTCGGCGAAAAATCAAAAAAATAATAAAAATAAAAAACAAAAGAAAAAAGTAAAAACGCGACGCTTGCGAAGCGCTCGAGACTCGGAGGTGGTTTCCAATCTCACGTCTTAATCGCGCACGCTTCTTCGCAAATTATCACTCGTTTTTTCCTCTAATTTACGCTGAATAACTTTGGCATCCTACAAATCGTTGATATACATGCGGTTCGTCTTTTTTTCCCCTTCACGCGTGAATTCTTCGTCGAGGAAAAAAGTGTAACCGCAGATTGGTACTATCTCGCCCGAGGGCACTAAAATACTGCGGTTTTTTTTTCAATTCAGCCGCACACATTATGTAAATACATATATACACAGTGTAGTTCTTAGTAAACTCTACGATATACGTAAAAAAAAAATTTATATTCATTATTTGAAGAGCGAGAGTAGAAAGACCCAGATTTTAACAAAATAAATTTCGCGTGCGGCCTCTCTCTCCGAAAGTCGAGGAGATAATAGAATAACGAAATTGCACGCGGCGAACAGCACACTCTTTTCATTTAATAATATATGTAGAATATGTCGGGTCATGTATAATTTTGCGATCACGTTACATCGGATCGGCAGACCCGTTACTTTTTATGCAACGAAATTATGACTCTCGAGGGCGATATCGGCGAAAGGAGAAAATGAAAATTCCCGGGGCGAACAATGGGAAAATGGGAGCAAAAGAGTGTGTGGCACGACGCGGAACCATTTTTCCGTCGACTGTCAGAAGTTGTTTCGTTTTATCTTCATTTAGTCAAATATATCACGCGGGAAAGAAATAAGCTGTAACGTGCTTGCGTATAATCCTGGAGGCAGATGGATCACGTCCGAGAAATATAAAGGAGAGAGACGCAATAAGGAGGATGGTGTGGGAGGGGGCGAGAAGGAAGAGGGGTAAACGTTTTCCTCTCGCGTGCGATATAAAATGTACTCGCGAGCAAACTTCATCTCCTCGATCTCCCTCGCGGAGGTGGCTGGCAGAAGAGCTCTCTCGTACACTCGGAGGAGCATAAACGAGAAACTCCTTGGCCATATTCTCCGCGATACGCGCTGGGGGTGTGCTCGCCGGCGAACGCAGCGGCGCATCACGGATAATGAGCCGACGTAAAACAGAAGCGGACGATCTTGGCTGTCCCTACTTTTCTCTCTCTCTCTCTCTCTCTTTCTTTTTCTCTTCATTTCTCCCTCGCTCCCTCAATCTCTCTCATCTCTGATATATCTTTCTCTCTCTCTCTTTTTTTTTATTTCACTCGCTCGCCTGCCCTCTTCTTCTCACGTCAGTAAGACGCACAGGTGCAAACGAGACACCCGCAACATTATTCAGCGCGTGTTGTACAAAACGGCGATGCGCGCCGACGTATCGTCTCCCTCCATCTCGCGTTATTTCCTTCTGGCAGCGAAACATCGCTAAATGCGCTAGTCTCTATGCATACAGAAAATCGAGCCGGGATAAGAGAGAGGATTTACGAGCGAGCGATGACGATGTGCGCGAAGCCGCAGACAAAAAAGGGCCGGGAATAATCGGAAGGGTCCGTACATTTTTGGCGAAAGATATCTCTCGCAGTTTGCGCGCGGATCGATTGAGAAACCGCGATCCTCGATGCGAATTACACCCTCGGGGAATCTCTCGCTTCTTTTTTGCTTTCGTTACTTCACAGTAGACAACGCGAATGCTCACTCGAACGCCGAGTTAATTATACGTTCGAGAACGGGAGATTTATAGAATTTTTGCCAAAACTATCCATCCAATAAATTTTATCCTTGCATACCGTATACTTATATCGGGAATATTAGAATTTTGTTAGAAATTTGGAGGTAACGGTCTACTCAAGTCTCTATTCTCTTAACTTTTATTCCCTTCGTCCGAACTTTTATCTCAATTACGAGAATGTATAAAGAAATATGTCTAGGAAGCCATTCTTTTGTAGCAACGTATAAAAAAAACATCCATTAAAGATTCATCAAGAAAAAAATGAAATAGAGAATATAATTTCAAGAAGATTTATAGTATTTTTGCCAAAACTGTCTAAAGATATATTTTCTCCTTGGGTATCGTATACTTATACTCGACATATTAGAATTTTGTTAGTATTTGTAAAAAACGATCTTTTTAACATTTGGCCCCTAAAGGAACTTATCTCAATTAAGATAATGTATACAGAAAAGTCTAGAAAGTTATCCCCTTTTTATCTCTCAAAAAATATTAAAAAAAAAATTTTTTCCCACAAAATATCTTCTATAAAAATGGAAATTATTTCAGGGAGAGTTAACGAGTTTTTTCTAAAACTATATATCTACGTTCAAGTACATTTTATCTATATCTTATGCCATTTACTTGTAAAATATTAGCATTTTATTACACAAATTTTTGTAAAAAAATAATCCATTTCAGATTCTGTTTCTCCAACTTTATCATTAGTAGGAATTTATCTCAACTACCCAGAAAAATACTTGCAATCCTTTTCCAACTCACGAAATATCGAAAAATATAGTTTCCCCGGAAAATCTGCAAAAAATGTATGAAAAAAAGGGATAATATTTCAGGTAATTTTCATTTCGCGGTATCAAGCTCCGTGTATAATAACATCGTCAATTTATTTACCTTTCTTCGAGAATATTTATGATGCCACATAAACAATCCCGAGCAGAGAAAATTTCCAAGATGGCGCCAGGGTTATGAACTTGTTTCAACAAACACAATAATAATGAGGCTGCCTCGGCTCGGAGAGCGGCAAATTTTTTTTTTTCCTTCGGTCTCATACTTATTCTCTCTTTGTTTATTTATCGCGGCCGTCGCGTCCGCTTTTATTGTCGGGGAAGGGCGCGTGTCTCGCGCGTTGTTCGCGAATGCGTTGCTCGTTCACCGCTCGCAGGATCGCTCGAGTGGACTCGCCGGGAATATATATCCGAGAAGCTATCAACGTAAATCAATAACGGGAGCACTTGGACGTCTTATAGGCCAGCTGCTGCTGTTCTCTTCGATTCTTCTCCTCTCTCGCATTCCACCGAGCTATCGCTTTTTCCTACCACCTCGAAAACGCGGACTCTTCGCCCTTCGCGCATCTCCTAGCCGCCGTAATGAATACACTTTGAGCGAGATCGTCGCTACCACGATTACGTCATAAATCAACGTTTTCCGGTCCGGGAACGAGAGGTGTCGATATATTCTCAAAAATTCAAACGAAAACGGCCAATAAAAAATTTAAGAGCGCGCTACCGTGTTCTTTTATTCACGCCTTTCATTTTAAACTTTTCACATATATATATGTTTCTCGTATAATATTTGATTTATCAGTGAAAAATTGAATAAACCTCGCGCGAATTGCAAACACTCTCTCGATATTTTTCGACGTTTGATTCATCGCGGTTATTTGCTCCGATATTTTATCATTTCGTTTCCGCTTTAATGTTCTTTTTTCTTTCGCTCCTTGTTTTTTTGTTCGTGGAATATTAAGGGTCGCATTTGTTTTCGCAGGTAAAACGAATCTCGGGCGCGTGGAAAGGCGCATGTGCGAGAAGAACGCGAGGAACGAGATCGCGCAAAAATGATTTCTCTTCGGCGGTCCTGGCAGCCGCGATAAATCGCATCTTCGACTTCTTATACAGCAGCAATCATAACTCGTGATAAAATACGAGACGTTTTTATCGATTCTCTCTCGACTTCTATCTCCGTATGCGTTATTCTTCCTCTCTTCATTCGCCGTCCAATTCTCCCTTGGCCGTTTTTTTCTCAGGCGCTTCCGCGATGGAGTTCTCGGACCGGGAGTCCCTCGACGAGCTTACGCACCGCCGAGTCCATTTTTTCTCATATACATACGACGGACGCGGCCACGTGTCCCTCGGAGCGATGCGATTCGCCGAATTTTTTTGCACAGCGCGGCGCGTATATATTCGCTTTAATTTTGCTTCGTGCTAAATTTTGCCACGATTTTCACTCGGAAATATCAATTATTTTCTTCCTTGTTATCGAAATTATAAAAAAAAATTATAATTATTGTCGTGAAAGTAGGCGAAGGAGGGATGAGGAGAAAAATGAAGCGAGAGAGTACTTTGTGGGAGGAGAGAGAAGCCAGGGGACAACAAAAGCCTTAATTAATGAGACATACACCGAGAGCAGCTGCGCAGAGATACCGCGATCCATTGTAAATATATTTCGCTTGGAAAAACTATTGTCCTCGAACGAGATTTATACTCGTTCCAATTACACTCTTGCTGCGTCCGGAGATCGCGACTTCTCTCTCTCTCTCTCTCTCTCTCTCTTTTCTCATCTCTCTTTCGCTCGAGAGAACGCTGCTTCGATTCGGAACTGATAGGATAGCCCAGCGGGGATACGCAATATTCATTTTTTCTTCTCTCTGACTCTCTTCTCATTTTTTAATTTTTTTTTGCGCTCTTCTTGCTTCTCTCTCAATCGCTCTCGCCGCAAGAGACAACAGATGTCCGCTGTGGCACTCTCTCGCAGAAAGCGCCCATGTATGCCGGAATAAGACTCGTAAAATGCACCCACGTAGAGAGAGAGAGAGAGAGAGAGAGGGATGAACTGGATTCCTCGTTGCCATATACGCCACCTCTTCCGTGTACGTGTCTCTCTTCGCGTCTTTTTCCCGCCACCCTTTCAACCCTTTCTCGCCCCTGGAAATCCCATTTACTGAGAAAAAAAATTTGGTTGAAAAACTATAGTTGATACAACTCTCATCTTCTCTCATTTATTAAAAAAGACATTAATAAGCCTCTAATCGATTCATCGGAATAGAGCGCATTATATATATTGAGCACATCAGTTGAACTTTGGGTAGTTAAACTTTGAGAAGTTTTTGGGACCCTGCCGAACTTACAATAACACATTTGTAGAATATGAAATAGAATCTTAAATTTTTTAAAATTGATAGCACTTAGGTTTACGGCAGAATTAATTTCATGTCAACTTTTGAGAAAAATAAATGTACATACCTGTAGTCTGGAAAATTTTCGAACTTCATTCTCGAACGCTGTCCAACTGAGTAAATAAAACCGTAATTATATAACGCGTCAAACGTTTTTTTTTTCGAAATATGCTAGGCAAAAAAAAGAGCTGTGTAAATACAAAAAAAAACATTTTACGAATATTTCCGACCTTCTCGAACGTTATACTCGAACTTCTCCAACTGAGTAAATCAGCATGAAGAAAAATTTTCAAACTTAAATAAGACCCTGAGTACAGAGCGCGTGAAACGTTTTGCAGAAATATATTAGCCGAAAAAAAGACCTGCGGAAATACAAAAAATCTCGAATCGATCAAATGAACTTCTCAAGCCTTTCCTCAGCCGAATAAATTATTCAGGAAAAATTTTCGCAAAAAAAACCTTTAAGTAATGATTGTAATTATAAAAAATTTCCATATAGTGTTTCAAACATGTTACGAGTGGATTGTGATGAAACGGATAAATGGCACAAATAATTTTTTTTTCATGAAAAACAATATGACAATATATTTCTTCTGCCTGATTTAATAACAAATATTTCATCTGTTATATCGTTCGTCTAAAATGGTATATTGGGTTTTTAATTGATAGCGGTATAATATTTGGTTGTCACGAAATAAAAACTATTTCGACAAAAAATGCAAACAAAAAATCACAAGAACGTTTATTTATTTGTTTTACCAGTACATTGCATTATGTGTAACATTTATCAATACATATTATGTATTGTCCAACTAAAACTAGTTACATCCCTTTCTTGTACAACTAAATAAAGAACCATCATCGTTGCATAGACACCGCTCGCAGTCTTTCCTGAACTCGCTGTTTGGTATGCATGCTAGCATTGAAAAAAAGTAATTTTTTTAAAGAACCAAAATTTCACTGCTTATTCTAAATTAATGAATCATATACGTTCGATCTAACAAATTGTTCAATTATAAAACAACTAAGTAAATTATTGTTAGATAACTGAATTAAATATTTATACCTTTTTTCTTCTCCTGTCTTTTTGCAATATGATGCGGCTTTTCAGTGTCGGATTTCTGGTATGGGTCCATTCTGATCATATCGTATAAAACGTTTCCACAAAAATTCTTCGTACACGTTACTTTCTTCCCATCATCCGAGCAAGTGCATGTGTTGCAAGATTTTTCAAAAACGAGACCGGGTTTACAGACAGAATTGGAAGTCTCCGCTGTTTATTGATAAAAAAATCACATTGATATAAATACATACTTTTTTCATTGTAAAATTAACGAACAAAAACTTTTTTCAAAAGTTAAAAAAATACGCCAAGTAATGAAAAAGTGTACACTGTGTTCTTTCAGATGAAAAATTTTGTTTTAAAAAATTGAATTTTTATAACATAAATAAAAATTTAATTAAAAAGAGAAAAACTTTATTTCATCTAGCATTTAGTATTAAGTATTTATTTTTACACACATTGTAGTGTCAAATAGAATACTATAATTTTGTCGAGTGTATTGTACAACCACATGCTTGGCAATTTCTTGATTTTTTATTTCAATTTTTTAAAAGAATTTAATTTTTATTTGTATTATAAAAATTCAATTATTTAAACCAAAATTTTCATTCTGTAGGAATACACACTTTAATTACTTGACGTCTCTTTTTTTTATTTTTGAAAAACATTTTTGTTAGGTAAGGTTTTCTTTACCATCACGTGGCTCAGTGGTGGATAACCCGAGTCCGTCGCGAGCCAGCAAGAAGATGGTCACGCAGCATAAATAAAAATTGATTGTCGACATTTTTGAGTATCCAAGTCGATTTTTGTTACGATTTTTTTCCTGTTCCGCTCTTCTGATGTGTAAAATGTTTAAGAACTTAGATGCAAAACAACAAAAATGCTCGGCTTGCAGAATCGAGAAATTCGTCGTCGACTACCAAATACGATCTAACAAATAGAACTGAAAGAATAGCTCCAGAAATTGTACGTACGATCTGATAAATAAAACTGGTAGAATAGCTCTGGAAACCGCACGTTTTTATCTGATCGGGGATAATCTTCGTTTAATCATATGTCATATTACATTACACCTGTATAAATCATCAAATAAAATAAAATTTAATAACCAATCACACGGACGAAAAAGTATTCGAATATTAAAAAATGGTTTTTAATATTACCTCTAATTATCGTATCTTATCTTTCACCTAGACAAAAAATTTTGTATCTGATATATTGTGTCAGTTACGAAAATGCTTCTTATATACTACGATTTTTAGGTTCTTTATAAGTTCTATTGTACATATATAGTTAATTGAAAAAGTTCCGGGCCTAATTTTCTTTCTAAAAGGAAAACTAGTTTTAAAAAGTCATTGTTTAATTTTCTCCATCATATCTTTCTTGTTCTACACAAATTTTTGCAGTTTCTAAAATAACCTAGAAAACACTTATTTTTAGACTAGTCTTAATCGCAGCATTTTGAATCATCTTTGAGTTGAATTGAGTTGAGTTTATTGTAATTATTCCACGGTAATCCATAAGCACAAAATAAAAAAGTGCAAATAAAATACATAAGCATACAGTATATACAGTACGAACTCTCAATAAGAACGGCAAAGCCCCCAAGGGGAAGATTTTTGTCTATATATATGGTACCCCCACTAAGCGGACGCTCCGCGCTC